>WAAB01015860.1:0-20945 GCA_013389865.1 Piaya cayana
GGCTACAATAAAGCTGGAGAGGGGCTGTTCAAAAGGCTTGGAGTGACAGGACTAGGGGCAATGGGTATAAACTGGAGAGGGGCAGATTTAAACTAGATATAAGAAAGAATTTTTCCATGATGAGAGTGGTGAGGCCCTGGAAGAGGTTGCCCAGAGCAGTGGTGGCTGCCCCATCCCTGGAGGGGTTCAAGGCCAGGTTGGATGGGGCTTGGAGCCCCTGATCCAGTGGGACGTGTCCCTGCCCACGGCAGGGGGTTGGAACTGGCTTTGAGGTCCCTTCCAACCCAAACCATTCTATGTTTCTATATATATGCAAGCTTGCATTCACAGCTTCTACTAAACACTATACACAGATCTGCACATCACACATCCTGTATAAATACAGGACCAAAAAGAACTAAATCACAACTTTACATTCTAAAAAGCAACAATTCTCAATCAGTAACCTGCATTTTTTTGTGGGGAAACATAGTACCAAAGGAGTGCAGTGGAAATTTTCAGTGAAGTCTACTTGTTTGGTTTGGGTTTCTCACCTGGCCTTCACCTTTCTAACCACTACAAGGAGGATCTCATCTCTTGGGAAAATATACTTGCTTCTGCTGCACAAGAAGCATTCTCTAACTTCTATCTATTTCAAGAATACCCTCTGTTTAAATTAGTTTCTCAAAGAAGTATTAACAGGAAGTTTTTTTCTTCTCTAGATGTACTCCAACCAAGCAGGGAAGGAACCAGAACCATCAAGTGCCTCATTGACAGATGAGAACTACACATTCCAGCACTAAACAGCATTTCTTCTGCAATTCTGTATAAATAAATGGCTCTAAGAAACCCCCATGTTCTCCTTTGAGGGATCTGAACCCCTAAAATTCCTGTTACCCTCCCCATAAAGCATTTTTCCATTTAATTTGTTTGCTTGGAAGACTGTTGATAAGTTAAGGCAAGAAAATCAATCCTTTAACAAAGCCATTTTTCTTTTTCATTCTAAATAGAAAGGGATGGAAGGTGAGAACCTCTCTCTTCCCTCTCAAGATCAGAGTTTTTGCCAAAGAAGTTTGCAGTTTCCTCTGAAAAGAAAATAGCCACTAAGTCTTATCTTTCATTTATTAGTTTCAAACACCCTCATTTCAACCAGCTGTTTCAAGGACCTGATCATATCACATGATCTTTCTGAACACCACAACACCTGCTTTGGGGGACCCCCTTAGCATTTGAGACACACACAACTGGCACTATTTTTGTTCCCTGTTGAGAATATGAGCCAGAAAACTGTTCCTTGCCGCTAACACTGAAAGGAGAGCAGGCTGAAGCATTCAAAAGAAATTAAATATTATTATTTATAAAATCCTCAAGCAATACAGAAATTAGCCTTTGAGGTTGGGCATACAAAACCACAAGACTCATGCAATTTTTAGGACTTGCAGCTAGAGGTTTCAAGACTTTGCACTGCAGAAAAGTCACAGGTATGCGTCTTGTGTGGGCACACACACACAGTCCCACAGGGCACACACCACACTTCCCCCGCTGCACAGTCCACAGCTTTAGCATCAGAGCCGAGGCAGGTAAACATTTCAGCAATAGTCTCTCAGCAAGGGGACAGATTTAATTTTCTGCTCTCACACCCACATACTTAGTCATTTTTTTTCCTTAAGTGCCTCACTGTAGAAAGGATAATCAGAGAAAAAAAGAACTCTATATTGGCTTCAAGTCATAAATCAACAGCTGGAGCAATATACACCGAAAAGGCAAAAAATATCTTTCCTCTACCTCTGAGCTTAATTATGACCCAGCAAACTTACTCGGAAAAAACACAACAGGAACCAAACTTTCCCTCCTTATTCAAAGGAATTATCCCTCTTGAGATAAAAGAAAGCATTGCAGGAGATATTCTATAGCCGCTTGTTTCTTCAGAAAAATCCCTCCTATCAAACTCGGCTGTTTCAATTCAGATCAAGTAGATACAAAACTTACCGAAGGAGAATTCAGGATATATCACAGCCCAGCAGCAGCACCCACAATGCCAGTAATCCCGTGCAAAAGTTCCCTTTTGGACAGCTATACAAGATGAACCTTAGACCTTTTCATGTTCTTCCACCCATCATTAAATTTCTCATTCAGAAAGTCCTCCCGATCAAGGTTTAAAATTTAGCGGAATAACGATATTGCAACACAGGGCAATACACCACCTCACCCCCTTGACACTAGTGAACACAAAATTACAAGCAGTGAAACGTGCTCAGACCCGGAAAAAGAAATTAGTTTTTACCCACTTGTTGACCTGATGGTGTCCAACACGAGCTGCGTTTCACTTCAAGTGTTTTGCACAGAAGCTCTGCGAAGGTTTGTGAGCTTTTCACACAAAAGAAAAATCATTCCAGCCTTCAGACTATTAGGCAGTGTGGATGTTTAATTCCCTACAACATACAGAGCAGTTGAAATGGAAGAGCCGTGGGCAGGGACACCTCCCACTGGATCTGGGGTTCCAAGCCCCATCCAACCTGGCCTTGAACCCCTCCAGGGATGGGGCAGCCACCACTGCTCTGGGCAACCTGGGCCAGGGCCTCCTCACCCTCACAGCAAAACATTCAGTTTTTTGTTAAGAATAATAAGCTACTCTATATTTCCACCACAGATGACCCAACCTCTACTGTTCCACAGAAGAAACGCATTCCTAGGAATCCTCGTTACCTTTCTTTTCTATCTTCTCTAATTTGCTGAGTCTTAAACAGTTTTTAGTATCTTCATAACCCGTGTACACACGTACATAGATGAACTCTCACAAGACAGCTACATACAAGAATCCTCTTTTCCAAATCTTGCCAGAAGTGAACGTGAACAGACAGCCAAAATAAAAATATTACAAAACTTGCTTTTGCATCTTAAATATTTAATGATTTCTCTTGTCCTTAGTCTAGGGCAGTTACGAGCTATATTTTGTACTATTCTTGTCCTCCTGCCTTTTTTTTTATGTCTCGTTTTATTCTGAGATTTCAGTGTCTGGATAAGGTAGAGCCAAGATCTCTTATCATTTTATGCATGAATAGGCTTTTGATGTTAAGCAGGTCACCTAGTACAAGGTATTTGTCCAATTTTCACAAAGTTTGGATGCTCAGGTCAGTGTCTGCACACTAGGAGCCTTTTGGGATTTCTATCCCCTCCAGATGTGGGTGATGCCCACCATACTTTTATATCTGCAGGTGTGTTTGGCAGATTTTTATTCAGAGGAAAGTTTTTCAACCACGATGGACGAATGGGGCGAGCAAAGAAATGGGAAAGAAGCGGCTTCATCCTGGAAGATCTAATCAGTTAATGAGTTTGCAGAACTATTCATAAAAGTCTGTGGCCTCCAGAAGGCCATTGTTATCCACATCTATTAGGAAATTTTGCAGGTCTGAAGCCGGATGACTATTTTGTATTCATTTTGCTAATTAACCCGAGCATTCAGAAAACTTTGGGTTCAACATTAAGCCTCTCTAAAAGAGAATAAGAGACAACTGACAATCAGGCACATATAAGTTCACAACTGCTTCAGCTACAGGTTTTGGAGCTCAAAGCTGCTATTAGTGAAATATCACAATACACAAATATTTTCATCAACACAGGTCTGGGAACTAAAATACACGCAGGTTATAATCAATAGAACAGTGAACTTGCATTACAGTTTTTTGTTAAAATTTACAAAGCTTTTTGGCCATTTGAACAACTAAAGGTTTCTTTTCATCCTCACAGCTGCAAGAACAAAGACTTGAACCTATCTGACTTAAAATATATGACAAAATAATTAGGTTGCCTGAGGAACTACCAGCAGCAAAAGTACAGTTGTACCAATTACTGGTGTGAGTTATGGTTATTTCCAAGATATTTAATACATAATCACTTTCAAACGGTACTTTTCAATTGTCAAAATATGTATTATTTTAAGCCAAAACTCTTTTAATTAAGTCTAAAAGATTCATAATGATAATGGAATAGTTTAAACACTGAATTCCATAATGTGTAGACTTCCCGATACGTGTTTATGCCCATAATCCCTTGGCAACATAAATACAGGATAAGAAAACTAGATTGAACTTCAAGCCTCAGGTGTGTCAGAAGAAAAGGTCTGTTTTCCCATAATGGGCTTTAGGAGCTTGTCAAAGACAAACCAACAACTTCACGTTTCAATTACAGCCTCCTGCCCCGAGCACGGCATCCCTCGTATTTCTCACGAAACAGCAAAAAGAGACACCCCAGCCCCAGCTGTCTAACAGCACCACATCGTCCTTGGGAAATGAAATTCCTGACATAAAAAGCACCATGTTACTATGGTTGCATGGGGACGTAAATGACTGTGGCTGTACAAATGTCAAGGGACTCTCAGGTGGAGGGGAAGGAGAAAGGAAAAGAAGGGACGTGAATCGGGAGTCACTGACCTAAGTTTCAAGGGATAACAGCCTCCCTCACCAAGAAGTGCTGTCCTTCCATAGACTGTTCTGGTTTGAGCTCAGAGAGAATCACTTTTCTGACTTCAGCCAAGTCCTAAGTAACTTGATTTTCTGAAAGGTAACTGCAAGTTTTTCAGTGTTCTTCTCTAGTAGTGATAACACAGGGCACTGGTATGCAGAAAGGCAATTGCTCATACTTATTCTGATAGAAACCAAGGCCGTTCTCAAGATAAGAGCCACATAAATCAAAAGGACGAGAAAGGGTCCAATGAGGACCTTGTCTTTTTGCCCCTGATCCCAGATTCATGCATTCCTGAACCCAGCAGAAGGCCAAACTAAGTACATTCATCTTTAGAAATGGCAAAAGCTACAGTGCAACCTGTTCTCCACTGATCCGCAAAATCCACTTAAGTTTTACACTCTTTACATCACCAACATTCTGTTTCATTATTAACTAAACTGGTCTGGATGCTGTGAATGACCACACAGATTTATGTTTTGAACAAGCACTAACAAAAGACAAAGCAGGTGATCTTGGAAAGCTCATGGGAAAGGAAACTCTGGGAAAAGGACTGTAGGCATGTGGACACAACAGCTTAGAGGACCCCCTGCAAGAACAAACTCAGCAAGGAATAACAAAAATGATTCAAACTATTTGCCATCCTTGGCGTTCTGGCTTGTTTCATCCCCCAGTAGGGGAGCATGTTCAGGTTAACACTCACACAACCTTTGCCCAGCATAAGTGCCTCAAGCAAAACTGTTCAAGAATGAAGGATTTACCATATTTCAGCTACTGTCTATATATACACAGTTGTTGAGCATCCACACAGGAGCCCAATGATAGCGCAAGACCCACTCATTTACTCTCAGTTTCTACCAAGGAAGGGTGGAAGCACAGGATCTCATTCCAATACTGATCTTAGGCAAAAGCAGACAGTCCTTCAGGCGAGGGTGATCTAAGCACTAAAGAATCACGACCAGTTCCAGACAGTACTAGAAAGGGTGGCTTTAAAAGTAAATAAATTCAAGCAGATACTCACTCATATCCCCACATCAATAATGCATGTTCATTGCACACAGAGCAAAATGCTAAAAGATTGCATCTACCAGCCTCGGAGGAAAGAAACACCATCATGCCGTAAAATAATTGTGCACTTGTGTGCAGAATTCATACTTTATAAAGCTGCACACAGGTAGCTAGCTCCTATCATTACCTGGGTAGCAAATTATGGATGAGGAACACAGGCAAGAAGCTGCCTGCATCCCTTATATAAATAATCCTCTTTATCATCTGAGAGGCCTCCCAGAGCACCAAATTTGTAGTTTGCATCATCACAGTTCATAGATCATCATAGCGGGTAAAGTCACTTGGTCTGTTCAGCCTGAAGAAGAGGACAGGGGAGACCTCATCATAGCCTGCAGCTTCCTCACAAGGGGAGGAGGAGAAGCAGGCACTGAGCTCTCCTCTCTGGTCACCAATAATAGAACCCAATGGAATTGTAGGGGAGGAGGGTTAGGCTGGACACTAGGAGAAGGTTCTTCCCCCAGAGGGCGGTGGAGCACTGGAACAGCTCCCCAGAGAGCCCCACGGTGTGAATGTTGGGGTGTCCTGGGCAGGGACAGGAGCTGGACTCAATGGTCCTTTTGGGTCCCTTCCAACTCAGGACATTCTGTGGCTCTATGATAGTCTTATACAAGAACAAGATACAGGGAAACTCCTACCCCTGAGAAATGGCTTCATGCTGCTCTTTCACCTTGAACAACCGTGTCATAGGCAACCAAGGCACTCGCATGCCATCCTGCTGTTTAACAAAAATAAACAAACAGTCTCTCTTCTGCTTTCCCTATTAACCACCTAACAGCTTTTTAGAGAACCAGCAGGTAAATAAAACTTAAAATAATCCAGGCTGTTAAAAGCTAACTAGCTATATAGCACATTTTGTAGGCTGGATGAAAAAAAAAGCAGTCAGCCTTCATTAGACCTGGAGCATTACAGACAGCCTTTCAAGTCCTAAAAAGCATTTGTTTATTCACTTGGATGCTTACTGTATGCTAATGGTCACAGAGCTGTTGCTCTTGCTCAGGGGCATGGAAGGAACACATGCATGGCTGGAACGAGTCAGCTGGTGCAGTTTGCTCCCAACTACCAGCTTTCCTGGGAAAACTCTGCCACAAAACCAGGCAGATGGCTGGCTGTGTAACGGGGCTAAAGGTTACCTGACTCCAAAAAAACTTTCGAACTGCTTAACGCTTTTAACTCAAAAGAGGGAGTGACTGCATTGATTTCTCCGGTGGTAACAGCACACTGGTGGCTGAGCCTTTTCCAGGTGAAATTTGGGAACCTTAGCACTTAATTGCGTACCTGTGCTCCCAGATATGTGGCACATTGACCACTTTGGCAATACCAGATGCAATCACGTTGCAATGATCCAGCTGGACAGTTCAAACAGAATTGCTGTAGCTCAGCCCTGAGATGAATTCTTGGAAAAAAAAACCTGGGTGATATCTAGATGTGGCAATTTGGGACATGGTTCAGCAAGCATGGGGTGTTGGTGTTGATAGTTAGACTAGATTATGATCTTAGAGGTTTTTTCCAAACTTAATGATGAAACCTGATCTAGTGGGACGTGTCCCTGCCCATCACAGGGGACTTGGAACTAGATAATCTTTAAGGTCTTTCCAACCCAAACTACTCTGTGATTCTATGCTACAATTCTAACTGCCTCATCCTCTACCGCCATAGAGTCCCTGTTGTNGTGTAATTATCCAGTTGGACGGTTCAAACTGAATTGCTGTAGCTCAGCCCTGAGATGAATTCTTGGAAAAAAAAACCTGGGTGATATCTAGATGTGGCAATTTGGGACGTGGTTCAGCAAGCACAGGGTGTTGGCGTTGATAGTTAGACTAGATGATCTTAGAGGTTTTTTCCAACCTTAATGATGCAGCCTGATCCAGTGGGACGTGTCCCTGCCCATCGCAGGGGACTTGGAACTAGATCTTGGAACTAAGGTCTTTCCAACCCAAACTACTCTGTGATTCTATGCTACAATTCTAACTGCCTCATCCTCTACCGCCATAGAGTCCCTGTTGTCCTTAAACAATTTAATAGTTCAGTTAATGACATTACTAGCATCTGTCACAAACAGCAAGGACATAGAAGAGCAGCAAGAAAGGCAGTGAGTGCTCCAGATGATGTCTGAAGCAGACCCAGCCTGCCTGCCTTCCCCTACCCCAGCTTCCTCCCTGCTATTTTAGAGCAGGGGTTCACAGGCAACAGTGCCAGGGTGCGGTAAGGTTTGCCACACAGCTTCAGCTCTGAGTCTCTTTCAAATTAATGCCTCAAAATCCTTTGGGGTCCATCGCTCTGTGACTAATTCCCCACAGATTCTGCTTGCTCTGTGCTGTTTCCGTGCCTGCTGAGTTTCGAAAGTTAAATGACGATCTTTGCATTCTGCAAACCCAGAGGCTCAGCACAAAGCAACCAGAAAACTTTGTGGTTTTGGGTTTTTTCCCCTTCTGGACTAAAAAGGAAAAAGTTCCACATGAAAAAATCATGTTTCCCATTGCAAAAAGGATGGATTTGGGAGCCTGCTACAGATGGAGAAGGTGCCATGCTGGTTTTGGTATGCTAATGCCACCTAATCTATCAACCACTTCAGCCTTTTTCCAGTCACCGCTTCAAAAACATAACCAGGGGTTAAAGCAGAAATATCTTAATGATGAATAAGCAGAAAGCTGTCAGCACAGCCGTGGAGATATCACGTGCACACGAATGAACTAAGTGTACTCATACTGAAAGAAATGTGTCTCGGCCTCTCTCTCAAAACACACTCACCATCACTAAGTCCAAATTAAACCCTTCAGCTGTAAAGTCATCGTCTCTATTGTACCTCAGACCTGAACTTTGGGATTCTGACCCTACAGCCCTTTGCGTGACCCTTAGCCTGCTTTCTATGCTATAAATGAATCACCACTTACACCACCACAGCTCAGTGAAAATCAGTAATATTTAATCAAGCTATGGTGTGAGATGTTAACTCTCCAAAAATGGCATTACCAAATCCTTGATGACACGCATTTATTGACAAAGCTTCCCCCAAAGCTTAATAAAATGACAGATTGACTTTGCTAAAAGGATCTCATGCCTGAAGACCTTCCGTGTAATTAGACTGGGCATTAGTAAAAGAAAAATACTTTGTCCTATAAAGACTACAGCAACACAGCAGTAAGGGAGTCACCCTAGTATGTTGGGTGCAGAAAGGATAATAATGAAGTTGCTTTTTTATCACAGTACAGGACGTATTTTCAAGCATAAATAGGCTTTACGGGAGCTGCAAAGCAATAAAAGAAAAACTGGCTTATGCCAAGCTGGTACGACCATTTATAATGCACTCATTTCTCAGAGAAACCTTTAAAAGTGTTTTGTGGGTTTGGGGCCTTCAGAAAAGTCGATTATTCCACTCTGCCACTAAAGGTGAACTATGCTGCATGCTGTAGACCCTGGATGCACCT
This sequence comes from Piaya cayana, assembly GCA_013389865.1. Classification (NCBI taxonomy): domain Eukaryota; kingdom Metazoa; phylum Chordata; class Aves; order Cuculiformes; family Coccyzidae; genus Piaya; species Piaya cayana. The sequence continues at coordinate 8,934 of WAAB01015860.1, forward strand.
GCAGAGGGTTACACAAAGCACAGCTTTTTTCTTCATGTGGCCACAGAGTAACTCCCTGAGCACTAATTGTCCTGCGTTGACAAGCTCTTGGAGGGTTCCATGAGCCAAATGACCAGGTAACTTTCAAGTCTGGAAAACATCCAAGAACTGAATCTGGACATCTTCACATGTAGACCTGCCTACTAGCCACAAGGCTACTTGATTTCTCTCTCATCCTCACCTTCTCCCAGTGTCAGCACCTGAAGGAAGGATTTTAGAGGTCTGAGCAGTAAGAACAAGCATCACCAAAACCAACACTGACATGGGTTTGGCATCATCACTCCCTGACCTGGTTATCCCAGCAGGGAGGTCACCTCCTCTCTCCTTCAAGGGTCTCTTCAGGAGACTTTAATGAAATCACACTTTATCATCCATTCTCTCAGGATGGTCTCCCTCATTCAGAACCAAGTTCTTTTCACAGGCTCCATATTACCTACAGAAGGTAGGCAGAGGCCCGTGAACGAGGTCAGAATCAGCAGTGCTAGGATCTAACACACACACTGTTTGCACATTACGATCAGGCCATCTGGTCTGGCATCAGACAAGTCCAACTGTGTCCGTTATCCATTCCAGCCAACAGGTGAGGACAACGTCCCAGTGAGAGTCACACCAGAATTTCTAGGGGAACCACAGACCCTACCTGCCTATAGTGGAAAGGCTCTTCTTGGAAGCAGGGAAGGAAAAGTGGCCAAAAACATACCTGCTCTCACTGTATTCCTTCTTCTCTCTCACACGCAGCCACTTCCGAAGAAGGAAGCGCTTGCGCCGCGGGGAAGCACTGGGTGTAGAGCAGTTGGACCAGGGAGTGTCCTCATCACTGGAGGGGGTGATTTCAATGGATGGGAGCTGCAGGTATTCCTTGCTGGAGGAAGGAGAATCCTGATACCTGCTGGCCTCCAGGCTCTGCTCCTGCACATTCTTCATCCGCCTCATCTTGAAGCGCTTCCTGCGCAGGGTTGGGGTGGACGAACTGGACCAGGCAGAGCCACCCTCCACCACCTGCTGCTCGGGGACTTGCAGTGCTGGGAGCTGCAGGGTTTCTGTCATATTGGCAGCTGGCATCAGATGCCCTTTCTCTTTCTGCTCCCACCCCCAGGCAAACTAGCTCCGATCTTGGTGTAAACCACACCACAAAACCACAGCTTGCCTTCCTCCTCCCTCACCCAGTCCAGTCCTGCCCTCCTTCTCAAGCAGGAAACCTCATGGTCTTCACGTGCTCTCATTTAACCAACAGCAGGGTGGGGAGGGGATGCTCAGGACACAAACATGCCACAAGAGAAGCCAGTTTCAAGTTTCTTTTCTCCTTCTCCTCTCTATCAAGGTCCTTCCCCTGCCTCGTCTCTCTGAAAGCAGTAGGTTTAGCAGCAAGACCAGGGCTGCCAGCAACCGCTTGGCTCGCTTTCAGCTTCCCCCCCTCTTTGCCTTCTGTCCTCTTTGCTCGGGAAAGAAAATCTCCTGGGGCTGGGCTAGGAAACTCAGCTGTGGTCTTCTCAAGAGACGAAGCAAGCATGGAGTGTGGAGCGGCGTGGAGCTGTGAGGAGGTCAGAGAGAGAAACAAAGAGAGGGAGGGAAGGAACAATACTAGATAATATCAGGAGAAAGAGTAGGAGGAGCAGCATGTTCTTTTTCTGTAGCGGGCAAGACATACGCAGGCAGCTGTTGCAAGGGTAGCTGCACTCTTAATCCCACGAGACAGGTTTTATATTACCAAATATGCTGCTGCCACAAATCAATGGCATGAAAAGGGGTCAGAGGCAAAAGAGCCTTCGATTGAAGCCAATAGGACAGGGTTTCTCCTCGTCCCACCTTCCTGCTCGGACAGCCCACCCCGTGCAGGGAGCGAGCGAGCAAACTTGGACTTCAGCCTTCTTTCACAATTCGTTTTTTATGGCCCCACTGACTGCTGTCAGAGAAGGAAAGGGGGCTGTGGGGTAGCTAAACATTCAGCAGCAACAAGTGGCAGGAGAACTGTAAGGCTGGTTGGTTTTCTTAGCTCAGATTCAGGTGAGTGAAAGCCGATAAAATAGTTCTTTGGAGGGCAACGCTGCTTCCAAAATGACAGTAGGTGATGGATGGTCTCAAGTCCAGAAACAAAGACACCACATAAAGACAATTAGACATGCAAAACAAGTTTCAGACCAGGTGAAAGACACATGGAGGATTCCCAGGCATTTAATACAGAAGCTCTACCAAGGACCAAGCACTGGGAGGAATAGCAGCGACAGGAAAAGGTTTGCAAAATTCTGGTAATGAAACCAAATCTGAGAAAACTGCATGACAGAATCTCCATCAAGATCCCCCGAGCTTAATTAAATGCTCCTGACTGAAGCTGTATTTTCAGGTGGAAAGGTGACAGAGAACTTAATTCTCTAAGGGAATGACCAGAATTAAGTTATGTGAATTTTAAGTGTGCAGGAAAAAAACCCCACACATATCTAAATCAACCTGACACAGCTTTTGTTTTCATCATTCGAGAGACTGAACCCTTAAAAATAATAGTTTCAGGTTAGAAAATACTCATTTGTCAATCCACATCAAAATAATTATTCTTGCCTTGACTTCCTCAGTTTTGTTTGAAAATAAGCTTAGAATATAAAAAACTGCCATCGACACCACAGATAACTAAACATGTCACAAGGGAAGATTTAACAGCAGAAACAAGGGGGAAGGAAACGTTTCAATAGTGTGAGGATTTAAAAACAAATCAAAACACAACGGCCATGTTCTACAGCTTTGAGCTCTCCTTTCTACTCTGCTCATCCTGTGACTTAACAGCTTCAGCAAATCTTCAAATCAATTTCTGGAGCTCCTCTCACCTCGGTATCGATGCATCGGGTGCACACAGACAATCAGAATGCCTTCTACAAACACCACTTAAAAGTAAATAAAGCAGTTTCTTCAGGTCTAAGAAACAGAAATGACCAGATTAAACATAACGCAAATGTTGTATATTCCATATTTGAAGGCGTGCTTGAGCAGCTGTGCATCCTCTCTGCCTCTCAATGGCTGATACCTTCTCTTCCTCCTCTGCAATACAGAGAAACCTGAACATGGCTGTTTCAGCTGTTTGTTGCCATGATTTCATAGAATCATGGAATGGTTTGGGTTGGAAGGGAGCTTAAAGCTCATCNTTATTTCACCACACATTCAGGAGCCACCTGTAAGTAACCTCACTGGCTACCTATTAATGCAGAAAATTGAACTTTCACCATTTCTTCGTGGCATCTGGCAATCAAAACCCCATAATATCAATTCTACATTTTAACTAAGCATGAGTATGTGCATCTGTGGTGGAAGGGATTAGTAGCCCTTTGAAGGCTATCATAAAGAAGTTTTGCTCCATGTATTAATGAGCTTGATGTCCTGTGGAATCTTTTATCAACTACACAAGATTCTCATTTAATGACAGAAACAAATGCAAATAAGAAGGGTAAAAGTTCGCTTTTTTTGCATGCTTTCTTTAGTAATAAATAGCGCCATGGACACTGCAAACCCTCAAAAGCCCCACAGATGTTGTCTAATTAATCAACAAGAGACTTGTACATTGCTCTGGGCAATAATAGCTTTCAGTAATCTCTTCCTTTGACAAAGAAGAACCAGCCCTCTCACCAGTTTGCTTTTTGTTGCCATGGCCATGCCAGTACAATTTCCTCACCCTCAGATTCATTGAACGCTAGTGGAATTCAGTTCAGCAAGACAGAGGATCCTTTCCCACTCCACGTGAAATGGAAAATAATTCTCCAAGGCTGTGTCACGAGAATCTTTCCACTTGGAAGCGGGTTCACATGCACAGGGGCTATCGCTTTAATTCCAAGTACTTTTGTGATTAGTAAGCAACACTTATTTGCACTTCAACATTCTTTAGTGCATTTTTAGTTTAGAGAAAGGATGCTGGCTGGCCACCTGTCTGATGCTCTTAGAAAGAGGAGAAGCTATGTAATAAGAGAAACTCCTCAAACACCTGACCCAGAAGGTGAAAATACCAACCATGATGGAGCACTATTTCTGTCTACACAGCAGCACAATTTGACTGCTTCCTTGAGAGCCCAGATCCCTCTTCAATGACCGCTCCTATAGCTCAATGATCCAGCTAATGACAGATTCATTACAGCAGCAAATAGTTGTCAATACTTCAGGTTGATCAACAGTCTCTGCTTTCCTCCTACTCCTACGTTCTGTGTTTCCCAGCATCCTCAGAAGAGGATTTATGAATTAAGCAAAAAGGAAAGAAAAATCCTCTGAAATTTTTGAAATCCTTTCCCTGAAGGAAAAAAATGTAAACAAATGCCAGCCTAGATTCTTTTTCAGTCTTCACCATAATGGTGCTTCCCTATGTTTAAGGGACAGCTAAATGTCATCCCTGGTAAAAGGAAACCAAGTAGGAGATGGCATGGAGAGCACACTGTAAGAAAACAGTGTCTTAATTAAAACCAATAGTTTTTAAACACTGGAAATGCATATGGCTTCTTCAGAACGCTAACGAAGTCGTTCAGATGCTCAGTATCTGGCTGCAGAAGCTCTGTCAGATCAAGCAGGGAGATTACTGTGCCTAAAGATTTGGAAAACTTCAAGCCGTATCATCCCATCCCAAATCCCCCTTTTCAACAGCCCAACAGGAGGTTTAACTTGCTCTCCTCTCCATGCATGCAGCTGAAAGTGGCAGCTTCTGTGCGAGAAACCTGCCATGGCCACAGCAGTGGAGCCTCTGCTGGGTCAAAACTGTGATTTTCAAATTCCAAAACTGGCACAGGGAAGGGCCTTCTGTGAAAGTTCTAGAATGGTTTTGTGAGTTTAATTTAAAAACAAATATATTTCTCCATGTTTCCTTTTGCATTCCAATGGTTTTCTGCAAGAGCAGCAGCATTATCTTTGAAACTGGAACACTTCCTTACACTAGGGCTTTAGCCACCATTTGGTCTTAATGTGTCTTTGCACATCAAATTCAAATAAGGTCTGTTAGAATTTGATGTTTGACGCCTTGTGGCTACACGCAAGGAACGTCTACTGTCTCATCACTCGTAGAATCATAGAATCACCAGGTTGGAAGAGACCCACCGGATAATCGAGTCCAACTATTCCTATCAAACACTAAACCACGTCCCTCAGGACCTCATCTACTCGTGCCTTAAACACCTCCAGGGAAGGCAAATCAACCACCTCCCTGGGCAGCATATTCCAATTCCTAATGACCCTTTCTGTGAAAAACTTCCTCCTAATCTCTAGCCTAAATCTACCCTGGCGGAGCTTGAGGCCATTCCCTCTTGTCCTGTCCCCTGTCACTTGGGAGAAGAGCCCAGCTCCTTCCTCTCCACAACCTCCTTTCAGGCAGTTGCAGAGAGCAATGAGGTCTCCTCTCAGCCTTGTCTTCTCCAGGCTAAACACCCCCAGCTCTCTCAGCCGCTCCTCATAAGACCTGTTCTCCAGCCCCTTCACCAGCTTCGTTGCTCTTCTCTGCACTCGTTCCAGAGCCTCAACATCCTTCTTGTGCTGAGGGGCCCAGAACTGAACACAGGATTCGAGGAGCGGTCTCACCAGTGATGAGTCCAGAGGGAGAAGAACCTCCCTAGACCTGCTGGTCACACCATTTCTGATACTCTTACTTTACTGCCCTACAGCTCTGTCCCTTTAAGTCATTCACTACCAACCAGCAGTTGCTAACATCTGAACATACACAATTTTATTTTGGATACACGATCCGACCCGCATGTGTTGTTCTCTGAAACCCAAGGACTACGTTACAAGACAGACGACGAGAATCTCACAGGCTGCGGGGTGAGAAATACCAGCAACAGGCTGATACCTTATATATTACAAAGCAAGACAGACACTCCGATGGCTCGTGCCTTCCCCAGTTCTTCCCTGCTCAGTACATTTATGCAGGACTTGCCACAATCTCTTCCATGGGCAACCCAATTCAGAAAGAAGTTGGGTACATCATTTAATGCCCACAGATCCTGATGACTGTCTCAGTACCTCTTCCCCCATCTCCCAAAAGACATGCAGCAAAGGAACATCAACGCATTTTTACCCCAGAGGGCTCAGCATGTCGTTTCCACGCCACCTGACCAAAGAACAGAACAGTTTTCATTGTAATTTGACCAAAAATAACAGAAGTGCTTTTTTTCCAAGCGTCAAGTCACTGAGAAATTAACTTTTGATTAACTTACATGAAGTGGACCAGCCTCGGGGATAAGACTAACACGTCTGTCATTTTAGTCAGAGATAATCAACCTCTGATTTAAGATTTAGGTGTCAATGTACTTACACCGCAAAGCCCAGCCTACGCGTGGCTAAGTGCGTTACAGAAGGTTACTTGATCCAAAACCTCAGAGCAGGGACTCTCAACTCCTACTGGAATCACATCATTGTCATCAACGTGGGTAACGACATGGGACAGAATGAATTTACAATAGGTTTTGGCCGCGTTGTAACCAGTCTCTTGGACCAGAGCTGAGCACAACTTGTAGAATACGTCACATTACACCCCACTTGCCAGCCATTTAAACATGATTTAAAGAGGCTGAAAAGAAGGTTGGTTCTGACAGGGCTTTCTGCTTAGATGTTAACCTATCTCTGTCTGTGCCTTCCTTTCCAAAAGAAATAATTCTCATGCCAGCAATAACCATGAAAGACTTCTACCTGTGAATTCTTACTAACATTCTTACTGGACATTTAAGTTTTGGCCTCGTACACAGAAGCAAAACCCAGATTCTCCAGAAACTATCCAGAATTCCAGTAATTGTCAGACGTTATTCAAATAGCGCAGCACATTAAGTATTTTTTCAGCATTAGAGCAATACTTTCACAGTTAACTTATTCAGGCGGTGCTGTTCCTCCAAACTAAAGAGGACGGTGGAACCAAAAGACAGCGAGCAAAACAAATGAAATCAGCACCAGGGCTCTGTGTTAATAAATAATTCATCAGAAAATGGCAAAAAGACAGCAGTTCAGGACCTTTCTCCTCAGCTGGAGTTTTCTTCACAATTTAGAACTGAGTGAATTATTTGCTCTGCTTATTTACACTGCTCAAGACCTCTTCCCTTGAGCTTCTGAGAAGGAAGCTGCTTTTTTCCTCAATCGAAAGGAAGGCATCTAAGATAGATAATTAAATTCAGTCTTCACAAAATGTAAAGCAGCCCATTAGAATGAATTTCCATAGGAGCTTGATATTCGGTTTGCACTAAATACATTGGGTGTGAAGGGGATAAGGGATTCTGGCCAAATTCCTTGGAATTTCTCTACCTGTACAGCACTCACCTAACGGGTCACAGCTCACAGCACACACCATTAACCACAGGAGAACAAGTCAAAGTACAAAAGGTCTCTGAACAGCACATTCTTCCCCAGCCAGTTGCAAGATCTGCCTCAGTAGCTCGGGTCAGTCAAGCTTACTGTGTTTAAGCAGATCTGCACACAGAAGCCTGCACGCCAGCTCAAGGAACCCAACCGCGGTGCAAAACTTCACTCAAGTGAAGAGAAAACTTCACTTTTGGGGAAAAGAAAACCCACCGCCTACACAAGTGTAACAACCTCTCACATTTCTCATAGAAAATCTGATGATGCCTAACTTTTATTTGACCCAAGAGCAAAAAAAATTAAGATCACAATAAATCCTTGCTTCCCCACTGCTAAACCACGTGCAAATAGCACCAAAGAGCCAGATTCCAAATCACCCCTTGACAAGCGATAAGCACAGCAGTAATCATGCCTTGCAGCATGCAGCCCTGCACAATGCTCTTGGAATGTTTAGGTTTGGACAAATGATTGAAAGAATCCCTTTCCTCCAGCACTGAAAATCAGCTCTCAGCAGGCAGTTCTGAGGAACAGCACAGTATCTGCATGAAAGCATGAAGGAACTTCCACAAACAAAAAGCTCTTCTCATTGAGCAAGCGCAGTCCTCGAAGCACAAGGTGTTAATGGTTGAAAGGAGAAAAAAATTCCACGTTCATAAGGAACAGGGCAAGTCGAAGTACAAGAACATCAAGGTGTTGGTATTTGCTTCCATTCTGCACTCAGACAGAATAAAGAATTGCAAACAAAATTGACAGAAGGAACCACATTTTGTTCCAGAAAACCCTACAGTCCAGTCATTGAGACTCTCAATGCTAGTCATTTTTCATTTCGTTCAAGGAAGAAGCAGCAAATTACCTGCACAAAAAAAGCACTCAGTCTGGGAAAGGACAGCTTTACCTAATCAGAAGCGCTCAGGCTTGAGTTTCAAACTCCTACAATACCTGCGGGGCCCTTTCTGTGAGCAGGGGTTGTGTGGATTGGCTTCCCACCTAGACCTGTTCAAATGCTTTAGCAAGTGCTGTATTGTCTTTTCTAGGATGGCTTGACTCCAATTAAAATTCATCTGGCTGAAAACAGCGGTTCCCAGCCCATGACTTGCGTGCTCTTTGTGACTGATTCAGTTTTGAGCTCCTACATTTCCTGTGCCTAAAGAGAATAAATTATTGTACCCCTAGCTCGTTATTTTGTACCAGCAGCATGGCTGGAAGTGGAATAGTCTTAAGTATTTCTGCTTTCTGTTACATATTTAGGACACCTAAAACAAATCCTGAAAGAACTGTCATCTCCCTCTTCTTCTCTTTACAGAATAGCGAGAGACAGAACATTTCTTTGTCCTACAAAAAACACCGAGAGAAGAAATGCCTGCCAGAAAATGATTTTTCAAATTTTATTCTGCACGAGGCCAAATGAAAACCACCAAAACTAACTCTGAACTCCCGAAAGCCACTAAAACGACAGGACAAAAGAGATCCTTGCCTACGGTGGGTAAATTCATTTTTTAATAAGCACAAAGTAATTGCTTTGTAAATAGTCTTATTGTCCACCACCTCAACTAACTACACCAGCAGCAGCAACGTAACTGATAGAGCTCATTCCTTCAATTAGCAAATGCCTGAGGACAAATGCCATTTTTCATTATGATCTCCAAAAGAGGGCTGTTTGCACAATACTTCGTAAACAGCTGAAAAGTGTCTCCTCCAGCTGGCTTTGCCATTCACGCTTACAATCCCACACTTGCCATTCTGAAAACAAAACCAGCCAAATGCATTTCTTCCTCCCAGCCCGGCCCCCAGCACATTTTCAGCGTACACACACGATATGATAGACGCAATTATCTCCACTGATGTTTGTTACATGCCACAAACATATTTGATGCACGAAGTAGGCACAAAATCCATCCCTATATTTCTTGTTTGCAAAACAGAGCATGTATAAGACAACGCACCTGCTGGATCTGCAGCATCGGTAGGTTAGGATTACCTTAAATCACAGAACGGTCTGGGTTGGAAGGGACCTCTGGAGCTCATCTAGCCCAGCCCCCCTGCTAAAGCAGGGGCACCTCCAGCAGGTTCCACAAGAACATGCCCAGGCAGGTTTGAGTATCTCCAAAGGAGATTCCATTCCCTCCCCAGGCTTCATCACCCACATAGTAAAGAGGTTTTTACTCATGTTGAGGTGGAATTTCCTGTGATCCAGTTTGTGCCCATTGCCCCTTGTCCTGCCAGTGGACGCTGCTGAGAAGAGTCTGGCTCCATCCTCTTGACCCCTACCCTTTAGATATCGATAATATCCCCTCTCAGTCTTCCTTTTTCCAGGCTAAACAGACTGAGCTCACTCAGCTTCTCCTAAGAGAGAGATGCACCAGCTCCTTCATCTTCATGGCTTCTACTAGACTTTCTATGGTTGTTTCTTCTCCTCTTGAGATGGAGAGCCCAGAACTGGACACAGGACTCCATCAGCAGCCACACATGGACACGGCAAAGGGAGAGGAGAACTTCCCTCACCCTGCTGGCCACACTCTCCTCCGTACACCCCAGGATAGCATTGCCCTCCATTGCTGGTTCATCATCAACTTGTTCACTAGGACTCCCAGGTCCTTCTCTGCAGAGCTGTACTGGTGCAGAGGGAGAACCCTACACTTGCCTTCGTCAGAGTTCATAAGGTTCTTCCTCACCACCCAACTCTCCAGCCCGTCCAACTCTTGCTAAATGGCAGCACAGCCTTCTGGCATAAGAGCTGCTTCTCCTAGTCTTGTATCATCAGCAAAATTGCTGAGGGTGCACTCTGATCCTGCATCCACATCATTGATGAGCATGTTGAACAAGACTGGTCTGACTACACACCCCTGAGGAACACTGCTGGCCACAGGTTTCCATCGAGGCTCTGCCCCACCAATGAAAACCTCCTGGGCTCTGCCATCCAGCCAGTTCTCAATCCACCTCACTGTCCACTCATCCAGCCCACGCTTCCTAAGGTTACCTAAAAGGACGTTGTGGGAGATGTCGAAAGCTTTGATGAAGTCAAGTTAGACAACATCAGCGGCTCTCCCCTTATCCACCCAGCCAGTCATAAAGGCTGAATGAGGGTGAAGATCTGGAGATCACAAAGCACTGTCACATGCGAGGTCACAAAGTGGATGCCTCATTTATGGTGGGTAAGCAGAACGCATTGAGTACGGGTAAGCGGAATGCACTGAGTATGCCCCTCGGGCAGATGTTTCACCCCAGTATGCGTGTGTAGGTGTGAAACAACTGTTAAAGTGCAGTGCACTAAGGAATGTAGCAGATCCTGTATAGCTTAAACAGTCCTTACTGTCCAAACATGACAGACACCAACCCGCCAGCTACATCTTCCCAGCACTGACCTGTTCCTACTTTGTCATTTAAGGTTAGCGATGCCTCTGCTGTAACAGAGGAGGTGACACTGCTAATTAAGGCTGTAAATAAGCTGAATATACACAAATTCTGAGTGCCACAGAGTCCCCCACTGACCTGCTTCCAACCCATTGCTGAGGATCATCAGTTTAATGGTCATCTCTTACTGAGACAGATCAGAGCTGTCATGCTACATCACAATCGCTGGCACCCGGTTTCCCCTCTGAATTATCATTATTAAGCTCTTGTGAGAAGCTTGGGGAAAGCAAGGTCAGACACTGCAGAGACACTCAGTCAGAGTCAAGTGCTTTGGGGTAAGCTTACACCAACAAAGCCCAGACTGTGCTCCATTTCATCTCTCCCCAGAGATACAAACACCAGCAATGCCCACGAAATAAGATGTTCTTTCCTTTGTTTGCTTTTTAACATAAAAATAGCAACAGAAGCAAATGGGTGACAGTTCTTCAACTGTTTGTTTTTTTTAAGTAGTGTTGAAAAAGCACAATTCCTATCTTCATATACAGAGATTTTTACCCAGCAAGCATGTTAGGTTCGAACGGCACTGAGGGATTTTATCTGATCACAGAGGGAAGGGTTCGCACCACACCTCACCTTTTCCACCCACTTCATTGTCTCTCAGCAATTCTCAGAGGACTGCAGTCAGTGCAACGAGTAAGTAGAACTGCCTGATAAGACTTGCTTCTTGCTTAAAACCAAGACGAAGCATGAGCTGGTTAGGCTGATGCTGAGACTAGATACGAGGTTTCCTGGAAACATACTACTTTCCTCCAGAGAAAGTCACTTCATGTTTTATAACTATTTAGTTGCAGGTAGAATTGGGATGGATACCTACCAGGTGTGCTAAAATGATGCAAATTGAGTTTCAAAGAGTACCTAAGTCATGTGGCAGTCTTCAAAAGACAGCTAAAATGTACAGTCCAGGAGACTGGAAGAGTTAATCTGAGCTGAAAATTCCGTGTCCTGTCAGCAGCAAGAACTGCAGAACAAACCAAGCATCCATTTGGAGACGGTGAATAGGAAAACAAGTAGTTTGTTATTTCTCCTTTCTGATCAGAGCTAAAGCATACACTGGATTCCAATTGCTTTTGAACTAGAAGATCTATTTGCTGAAAATTAATAATTCATAAGTATGACCAGCTTACTGTCAAATTACTTTTTCTTTATTAAATTTGGGTAGGGGGCTGCCACTATGAAGCTGGTGAAGGGGCTGGAGAACATGTCTTATGAGGAGCGACTGAGAGAGCTGGGGGTGTTTAGCCTGGAGAAGAGGAGGCTGAGAGGAGA
>WAAB01015861.1:1861-58922 GCA_013389865.1 Piaya cayana
AAGTCCAGGAAGACCACGTCCACAGCCTTTCCCTCATCCACCAGCCAAGTCACTGTGTCATAGAAGGCGATCAGGTTGGTTTGGCAGGACCTGCCTTTTGTAAACCCATGTTGGCTGGGCCTGATCACCCGGTTCTCTTGCAAGTGCCTCATGATAGCACTCAAGATCACCTGCTCCATGACTTTCCCTGGCAGAAGAAGAGCCCTTGAAATCTCATGCAGCTGTCACTGAAATCAGCAGCAAACTAACAATGCAGAAGCTAGAGCTTTAAGTTCAAATGACATTTTTACACCAATGTCTCCTTAGAAAGCAGGAAATGTTCAGCTCCTAAAGTATGAAAAACATCCAGCCCATTCTTTGAAACTGAAGGTCATATACCAGCCACAGGTATAAGACTTTTTGATCTTGGTTCTGCTCTATAAAAAAGGGCATATGATTTGCCCTAGCTACTCTCTGAACACCTTGTCACTGTCTACTCTATTCTCCTCCCATCAACCTCCTTTCACAACTAAACAGAGAATCTCTTCAGCTTCTGTTAAGTCTTTTTGCAGTATGATTGGTGTCCATTCCCCTGTTAGTGAAATGTTTTGTCTCTTGCAATAACTGTTGCTGGAGGATAGATGAGGATAAACATGTAGAATTAACTTTTATCATCCGATTGTGTCAGTGTAGTTCTCTACTGTGGAGGTAAAAGGGATAGTCTCCAAGCAGATTCCTCCTAGTGCTCATAACCACCCACCACAAACAGAATTGTTCTTATCGGTTTCCCTTTCATCATGAAAGATCTGACCAGTTTCTGGACATAAACTCTATAAACAGCTGATGCTTTCAGGATACCACTAAAAGAAATATTTCAACATATAGGTGTCACTGTTATTCAGTCTTTAGCTTGAAAAAAACATGTATAACTTTGGAAAAACATGTTAGTTCACTTTGGTAACTCAAGTCTGCACAGACGTGATTCTCAGAATGAAAGCTCACTTCGCAGAAGGTATGAGATGAGCCTGAGCTTGGTCTCTAAGCAGAGCTTATTTTGCTTTCTGGGATATAGTGGAACCCTTAGGCTGAAACTGATAGGTGGGAACTGCTGAACAGGCAGCTTAGCTCCCTCTGAGAACCCTAGGGTTTGGTTTATAATGATGATAAAAACTTACCATATTTACACTAGGAAGTGAATCAGCAAGATTCGGGACACCCACTGCCACTTGACAGAGACACAAAACTACTTCTCAGTAATATTTACTGTTATGTACTATCCCTATTGACTATGGAAACTTACAGTGAGAGCATTATGAAGTGGAATTGAATTTGCCTTACAATATACTGAATACTGATCGTATTGTGTAAATACTGCTGTACTGTGCTGTTTCCAATGGGATGAAGACAAACTCCTTTAATCTCACAAGGGGTAATAAAGATTATCAGGCTCAGAAGTCCAACTGCTTTGCATCTATCCATCTTTGCTGCAGCGTACATTCTTTGCTGCAGCGTACATTCACACTTCTGCCTGGCAGTCAATTAACTCGGTGGCCCCTGGGAAAGAACTTCTCTCTGCACAAATGGTCATAAAGGCTCCGGTCTCTTTAATACACTTTAACACAAAAAGTACTTGCTGGTTTATGTTAAATAACTTTATTAACTGTTTTTATGGCTTTTATGTTGTTTTCTATCTGATCATATTGCTACAGTGGCTGCACATTATGGAGTGCTCCTGTCAGCAAGGGTTGATGTGCATGCCAAGGGCAAGCCTTTATTTAAATTCAGTGCACTCAGACTTTATATTAAAGGCACCTTCGTGGAGAGGTGCTCCTCAGAGTTACAGACTCTCCAGGGAGCACACGTGATAAAAAAATAATGTACTTGAAGCCCTGGGATACTCATCTCTATAAGTGTACAAAGCCAGGTAAGAAACAAAAACCTTTCTGATAACCAGCTACAGCTACCTGGGACAGGTTTGCTTGTTTAATTATCTTAACTTCATATGCAGACTGAGATCATGAAGAAAGAGAAGCCATTACACTTTCTCAAGAATCATCGGAAATCTTATTATGCATAAAAGCTTAAGATAATCTGGGAAGAGATTTACAGGCAAGATATTGCATATCTAAAATTACTTTGTTGTAGAGATCTCAGAACTCCAAGAAAAAAAATGGTAAATAAAGTAAATATCAAAAATATCATTAAATTCTGTGAAAACCTGTTTTGAAAAACGTGACGTCACACCCTGACAGAGACAGAGTAGGGCCTAGAACTGCACTTAAACACTTAGTTTATTATCTATAAAGTTTCAATTCTAAGTCAAGAGTATAATCTTAAGTCTAGACCAATAATAATTTCCTATAAGGGTTTGTGAGGTACTATGCAGCCTGTGACAAAGCCGTTATAGATGCTTCCGCAAGGTCACTGCAGGTGAATTTTTTGCAGACACTATGGTGGTGTAGGGATTGGATCCATGATGTTACGTTGACATCAACAGGGAACTCAGACCAGCTGAGAGGGACCTCTGATTATGACCCACTCCTCTCATGCTCTTATAGTCCATTCTGGAGTGATAACATCTGGGGTATCAGTCAGCCCAGCTCCTTATCTTCATCAGTGGTGCCGCTGATAAGGGACACAGTGGATTTTTTCAGACCCCTTGCCGGTGCAACCTCCACTAATATGTATGGATCCAAAAAACACCAGGGTCATACATCAAGACATTTCCAACACACAAAACCCACAGTTTTCACATCCATAAGTCATCCAAGTACAACATATATTGGTTTCTACTAATAAATACTATTAATACTTCTGCTTTCAGGATCACCTCCCATTCTTTGTTCTGTGGCTGTTGTCTAATTCTGCTGTATGTGCATACTTGCTCCAGTATGCAGGAGGGTGTGACCAGGGGCCAGTTTGGTCCTCCTGATAGGCAAATGAGTGGCAGACACATGATAGCTAGCTTATTCTATCCTACTCATCCTTACTGCACACATGGGCTTGGATATGGTCACAGATGTGGAGTGGCCACCAGACCTTCTTCTTACCCCTCTCCATTCCATGACTCAGCAAAACAGTAGCCTTCTTCAGCAGCTTCCATGGGTAGTAATATGTCACAAGGCTGCTTGAAAATTTGTCCAAAAGACTTGTTACAGCCATAAGCAGGAAGAGGATTATGCTGCTAACATTTGATCAGTCCATTGTCTGGGGAGCTTGCAAAAGCTATACAAACTCCCTTCCTCAGAGACACTCTGGTAAGAAATGCAAAGTTAACAGCAAGAGAAAATGACTGTGTTGCCCTTTGTGAAAGGGGATGGTTGGACAAATGAAGGCAATTTATCACCCATACCCTAACCGCACACCTAGGACCCAAGCCGTACTTCATTTCTCAATGGCTGCTGTTGCCTTCTGTTCCTCACAAGGCTGCCAAGCATTTCCTGGGAAACTCAGTGCCTGCACCGACTTCTTTCAGAGTTGCCCATCTCATAGCTCATTCTGTCTCTTTTACTCCTAAATATCTTTTGTTTCCTTTCTCTGCAGTTTCTTAGGTCATTAGCCCCACTGACTCCTGCCTACGCTTTATCCCTCTCCATCATCAGCTCCGTTCTCATGCTCCACAGCACTTCATTATTTGCCTCAAAAGCAAACAAATACTCAGCAATACATTTTTGCTTCTATTTGAGATTTAATCTTCTCTTTCGATACCTGCTTTTCATAGCCAGATGCACCTCCTTTCTCTACATTGTGCTGACTTTCTGCCATTTTTTTCCCCTCTCCCACCTTTAAAGGTTCTTTAATATTCAGTATATTCAACCACCATTTGGTCTGTGCAACACTAAAACCAGATCATCTAAAAGACAATTATGGAGTCTCAGTCCCCTAATCACCATCTTATTCCTATCTGTTTACCCCCAGGCAGGTTATATATTTTGCTGCCTAGGCCAATGACCTTCCAGCTTTCTCTGTTGTTTCCTCTTTAATTGTGTCACTAATAGTCTCTGTCTAATTCACTGTTTGGATTTTGTAACGCATTGAGATACCCAAAATCCTCCTCTAATCCATAAGATGCCTGTCAGAACCCAGAAAGGAGTCAGTACTTTCCAAGAACAAACACCAAGTTCACTTCCATGGTCCTCTTATCTAGGAGTCATCAGAAGTTTTCATCACAGATCACAGAGGCAAGACTAGTCTCAGAGGTTGTATCCAAACTAGATATGCCCTAGCCATATCCTCAGTTTATGGCAGATGTGAACCAATGCTACTTCTTCCTTTCCTGGGGAACTGATGGTAACCACCAGTTGACTAGAACACAAGCCTGGTTCACAGCAGTGTATGTACCTGCAGGTCGCTTTAGATATACTAAAGCTTCCCTGTTTCTTTCAGGAAATAGAACCACCATGACAATAGCCAATCAGTCATGCAAGCTTCTCGGTATTTACATACAACACAAAATCTGAGACAAGGAAAAGAACATTCATTCAATATTGCAGCTGTCTGCCAGGTCCTTCAGACTGTTGTTTGCTCCCTTGTTGTGTTTGATTTGACTGATTCAGATCCTGAATTTCATCCAGGATTTGTAGATTCTTGTGCAGCCCCACAATGGAACTTAACAAAGGCTACCTATACCAGCTTAGGGAATACAGGGCTTTAAATAGTCTTATTTTTAGAGGAATACATGTATATTTATATTAAAATGTACTGCTTATATTTAAAATTTCTTAGAAATGGCAAGCAGAGACCATCAGCATCAGTCAGCTAAGTGATGTTTTTTGCTAAACTCCTTCACAGTGGAGCAGATACATGAAACAGAGGGGTGTGCAAGTATCTCATTGCCAGTGGTCACAGACTGCAAAATAATAATATTTTTTGCCTTTCAAACTGTTTCTTATGACACCATTTCATCCCAAATACTCAAATAATTTTGGAACCAATACTAATCTAAAAATACGTGCCACTGAAATTAATACATTACCAGAGGATAATAAAGTCCAATGTATCTCAAATTTAAAGGAGTTCCCTAGAGTGATAAAACTCCAGCAACCACCCACAGCTAATTTATTTCAGATCTATGTACGTAGTTCAAATTTTATAACATCCCAGCAGAACAAGCAATCTTAACCTTGACTGGATTATTATATTTTTATAATTTCCAAACTGGTTGCCCATCTTGCTTTGCACCTTAGGGAATTTTGTATCAAATGCATTGTTAGAGCAGTCAGAACCCTGGAGTAGGGTTTGCTTTGGTGGAAAAGATTAAAAAAGATTAAGTTTCTTTATTACTTGGCAGCTTCCTTAAGGCTCAGATCCAGACTTTTGCTCTTAGCGTGGAAGTCTATTTTAAAATTTTGGTTGGAATGGGATGTTACTCTTTTAAAGCTTCGCGTATTTTATTTTTTACATGAAATCTATTAAGAAGTTTTTCTTCAAGTGTGTTGTCTTTTTACCATTTTAAGCTTTCTATTACTGATGGGTATCTGTTGTTGATGTAATTGAGAGCTGCCCTGCAGAGAAGGACTTGAAAGTGCTGATTGATGAGAAACTCGACATGAACTGGCAGCGTGTGCTTGCAGCCCAGAAGGCCAACCCTATCCTGGGCTGCATCAAAAGAAGCGTGGCCAGCAGGTCAAGGGAAGTGATTCTGCCCTTCTATTCCTCTCTTGTGAGACCTCATCTGGAGTATTGTGCCCAGTTTCAGAATCCTTAACATAAGATGGATATGGAGCTGTTGGAACAGGTCCAGAGGAGGGCTACAAAGATGATCAGGGGGCTGGAGCATCTTCCATATGAGGACAAGCTGAGGGAGTTGGACCTGTTAAGACTGGAAAGAGAAGGCTATGAGATCTTATAGCGACCTTGCAGTACCTGAAAGGGGTCTACGAAAAAGCTGGAGAGGGACTACTCAAAGGCTTGTGGTGATTGGATGAGGGGGAACAGGTATAAACTGGAGAAGTGCAGATTTAGACTAGACATTAGGAAGAATTTATTCACCATGAGATTGGTGAGATGCTGGAAGAGATTGTCAAGGGAAGATGTGGATTCCCCATCCCTGGAGGTGTTTAAGGCCAGGTCGTTAGGGGCCTTGGGTAACCTGATCTAGTGGCATGTCCCTGCCCATGGTAGGGGATGTGGAACTAGATGATCTTTGAGGTCCCTTCCAACCCTAACTATTCAATGATTCTAAAACCAAGGAGGGCATTGCACCTTCAGTGATGTATTTTCAACGTAAATAACTGACAGCTGTAATCTTAACTAACTGATTGAAACATTTGAGTGGATGCCTAAGCTGCTCCTTTCCTGATACCTTTCTCCTCGTGGTACCACGGAGGTACACAGTTGTGAGTGCCCTCAACAGTCATTCTGACCCTGTATAAGGATAGGATTTGGTGAAGTATATGATGCTATTGACTTCATATATGTATGTACCTCACATTCTATATTGTGCATATTCGAACACTGTCCAAATGTAATTTAATGTTCTGTGTTCTCCATACATTTTAACGTAGCCTCATATGGTATCTTTCTTCGTATTTACATGTTTGAACTACTAACCTTAAAAGTCTGCCTCACACTGACAGTTCCCTGTATTGCCAAGGCCTTCTGCTGACATCACAGCATGCCTCTTACCTGCAAGAAGTTACCAGCATCAGTATTTTAGTGCACACATATGAATTTTAATCACTCTTATAGTTGTTGTGAAAAGTAGCAACAGTCATGCAGTTAAGTTTCTTAGCATCTCTATAAATACATACACATAATCCCCTTTTCATAGGCTTATAAGGCTCATGGAGTTAGGGAAATCTGATAAACACACACATCTGCCTTTCTATTAAAGGCTTTCTGCATTTGTAAAAGGGCAATTGTTTTGGAGAACTGGGAGTTGCTTTTAATTAAACAAACCAATTTCATGGTTGATTATTCATATGAGCAGATGCATGTAACTACCAATGCTACTCTCAAAATGTGTTATTATCTAAGGGCTCCAAATCCACTGGGCAAATACTGGTGCTTGTTGCTCAAGTATATGCAACTCCATCCTGCAGAACCACAGTGGGATGTTCCAGGGACAATGAACACAGGCACAGAAAGACAGAATTTGCAATCTTCTCTCATCATGAGGAGACACAATGTTGAAACACCTGAAATGTGGTTTTGGAAGGGGACTTATATGTTCCTTGGTACCAAGCCTAACCTCATATTTGCAGGGAATTCATTCATCCCCACTCTGTGCATGCAGTAAGAGAAACACAAGATAACTGGGAAAGGAGGAAGAGTTTTTTGATACCACTACAAATATGGCAAGAACTTCAGCAGGTGTATATCAGCAGCTGAGAGTCTGCTCCCATGTCTATATTTCAAATCCATAATAGACCATACACATTACAGAATCATAGAATGGTTTGGGTTGGAAGGGACTTTAAAGATCATTCAGTTCCAGCCCCCCTGCCATGGGCAGGGACACCTCCCACTAAACCAGGCTGCTCAAGGTCCCATCCAACCTGGTCTTTTGCTTCTGTCAAATTTTAAACTACATAAGCTAAATTGCTGAGAAAATGTTTGTGGAACCCCTTATTTCCATTAAAGCCAGACTTTCAGTATAGCTCAATTCAATTAGGAGCAGCCTTTCTTTAAAAGCCTGTACACAACACCTTATATCACTTTAACCAATGTACTGAACTAGTGTAAATTCGTGTGTGGACAAAGCTTAACTTTCATGTTATCACTGGTCGGAAAACAGTAATGAGTTTCTAAATGACTACTACGTGTAGCCTTTTGTCAATTATAGCTTCTCTTATCCATAATTAGAACTGCCATTTTTTTATATACAACTTCACTGAAATGTGAAAGATGCCCATTCCATAATTCTCGGTAACACACACTCTGCATGCAGATATGCTTTCCACACAACCTCCCATGGAAAGACCACCTAATAAAAAGGTATTTACCTTAACTTTTCTTAGTCATTTATGACAGTCACAAAATGTTAGCAACATTTTCATAAAATGGTCTTGGTTGGAAGGAGCCTTAAAGATCATCCAGTTCCACTCCCCCTGCCACAGGCAGGAAAACCATCCACTAGACCAGGCTACTCAAACCCCATCCAGACTGGCCGTGAACAACTTCAGGGATGGGGCATCCACAACTTCTCTGGACAACCTATGCCAGTGACTCACCACTCTCATAATATCAGTTGGTTTCTTTTGGTTAGTGTAAGGTGCCCAGAGACACAAAGAAGGTTGTTAAGATTCTGTATTGTCCAGTATATTGATCAACTGCCCAAAAACTGGGAAAGAAAGAGTCTAAGGAAAAAGAAATCAATACACTCCTCTACAAAAGACATTAAATCAGATGCTTGCTTTCTCTTTCTTAAGATTTTCAGAAGGGAACCAAAAGATATTAACAAAGCACAGTGCTAAGCCATTAGCCTCATCAAACAGCAGCTTTATTGCCCTACAGCTGTAGATTTCTGTGTGCATTATTTAATAAATTCTATTCTCACAGCTGCATATTTGTGTGGAGATATTTCTGTGACTATATACTTACATGAATATAAATACCCCTGTCAAGGTGAACAAGCGTTATCAGTCTTCATTGATACAGATAAACACACACACACTCTCTCATTCTGAACATGATCATANGGGTAACACACACTCTGCATGCAGATATGCTTTCCACACAACCTCCCATGGAAAGAACACCTAATAAAAAGATATTTGCCTTAACTTTTCTTAGTCATTTATGACAGTCACAAAATGTTAGCAACATTTTCATAAAATAGTCTTGGTTGGAAGGAGCCTTAAAGATCATCCAGTTCCACTCCCCCTGCCACAGGCAGGAAAACCATCCACTAGACCAGGCTACTCAAACCCCATCCAGACTGGCCGTGAACAACTTCAGGGATGGGGCATCCACAACTTCTCTGGACAACCTATGCCAGTGACTCACCACTCTCATAATATCAGTTGGTTTCTTTTGGTTAGTGTAAGGTGCCCAGAGACACAAAGAAGGTTGTTAAGATTCTGTATTGTCCAGTATATTGATCAACTGCCCAAAAACTGGGAAAGAAAGAGTCTAAGGAAAAAGAAATCAATACACTCCTCTACAAAAGACATTAAATCAGATGCTTGCTTTCTCTTTCTTAAGATTTTCAGAAGGGAACCAAAAGATATTAACAAAGCACAGTGCTAAGCCATTAGCCTCATCAAACAGCAGCTTTATTGCCCTACAGCTGTAGATTTCTGTGTGCATTATTTAATAAATTCTATTCTCACAGCTGCATATTTGTGTGGAGATATTTCTGTGACTATATACTTACATGAATATAAATACCCCTATCAAGGTGAACAAGCGTTATCAGTCTTCATTGATACAGATAAACACACACACACTCTCTCATTCTGAACATGATCATACCAGTAACACAAAGAGACTCTCACAAATTTTGTTTGTGAATAACCTAGCAGATTTTAAAGCCCACTAAAATACACTTCAGTGTTCACACATTATCTGACCAGAGAAGAGGATTCAAAGGAAATAATCCTGAATTCCTAAAGTTTTGCAGCACTCTGTATTAAAGAATCATAGAATCATTAAGGTTCTAAATAGTTCATAGAATCATCAAGATTGGAAAAGCCTCTAAAATCATCCCATCTAATCATCAATCCAACAGCACCGTGCCTACAGAACTATGTTCCAAAGTGCCACATCTACATGGTTTTCAAATGCCTCCAAGGATGGAGACTCCACCACCTCACTGGGCAGCCTGTTCCAATGCTTCACCAGTCCTTCAGTTAAAAAAAAAAAAATCCTAATATTCAATCTAAACCTCCCTTGGTGCAACTCGAGGCCATTTCCTCTCATCCTACCCCTCTTCACTTGGGAGAAAAGACCGGCACCCACCTCATGACAACCTCCTTTCAGGTAGTTGTAGAGAACAATGAGATTTCCCTTCAGCCTTCTCCTCTTCTCCAGACCAAACAGTCCCAGGCCTCTTAGCCCCTCTTCATAACCCCTGTGCTCCAGACCCTTCCCCAGCTCCACTGCCCTTCCTTGGATGGGCTTTACACACCTGCAACTTGATATCATTGTACTGAGAGGACTATATATATATATATGTATCTATGTATAAATTTATGTAATATGTTATAATATAGAATTTACATAGTATACCATGTAGTATTATATATACAATACCATCATTTATATGATAGGTGATATTGTATATACTGTATAATACATATTTATATAGAATACACAATATATATGTATCATAGTACAATATAATGTAAGTATGCTATATTAACATATTATTATTATATACTATAATAGATTATACAATAATTATGTGTTATAGATAAATATAGTATTAAATATAAAAGCTATAAATATTTTCAACAATACTGGAGATTTGGCAAAATAATTTGACAAAGGGGGAAAAGAAAACAAAATGAATTTATGGCAAGTAAAAACGTTGCTTCTTTTGAATATAACTTAGTCATAAGTGGATGGAGGCAGTTTGAAGAACAGAAAAAGCAGAAGGGAAAGCAGAGCATCAGCTGCTTGTGATAAGATCGACACAGTTCTTTAGATAAATTATTTCTCCATGGCATCTAACAGCTTATAAAGGGTGACTGATGTAGTACAACAGAAGAAAGAAGTCAACACCAAAAAGATAATCCATCCAAGAAACAGCAAACCAGGACTTTCCCTCCATACTGTAATCAAATCTCTTTACTGTACACATGGAGTTAATTTGACACACACATTTTGACAGAAAAGTCACATTTTTATGAGATACAGTGGGACAATATTTGCTTTGTAGTGCCTTGGTAAGCAAAAATAGCTATTAAACCACACTGTAAGGGTTACCCGGCCCACCACTTTCACAAATCACTACTGAGAGGAACAATTTTCTACCATGCAGCAGGCCTGACCGATGAGAGGTACGAGGCCTCAGCTGGTGTACAAAAACAGGTTTTCCCCAATCAGTCTGAACTAGGTGGTTTTTTTCAGAGAAACAGCCACTCTTGACGAAAATGTCTGGCAACGGAGATCACACCAGAGGATGAGTTGTCCCTACATTTTGTTATCCTGGTTGCAGCACAACAAGCGCTGTGTCTTTCTCCACTTCAGTCCTATACACATCCGCTCTTAAATTCAACAGTTGTACTAACCACCAAGGTCACATTATAAGCCCTTTTCAGCTAGTCTATATCCTCAAATTTTTCCACAGGACAGAGATTCCCATGCCTTAAGTGCGTTCAGTGTTCCTTGCTGCAAACCTGAATTTATCTATACTGAATGCTATCTCCTCGTGCCCAGCTTACCTCATGGTTTAGCATTACTCAGAGCAGTCAGCTTGATCTCTCTACCACTGGCCTGCTTCTCCCAAACTGGAGTTGTCTGTAAACTTAAACTTGTGGTGATGATGATTTTGCATTTTCCCTTGCAGATTAAAACAAAAATGTAAAATACCTTTGTGTTTAAAAAAGCAGATCCTGTAGGTGCTCCCCCAGAGACATCAATATGTAAAAACTGTCTGTTTACAACTATCTTTTGAGACGCATTAGCCTGTTTTATTACACAAATACATTTTTTTAATAAAAATGCCATAGACTAATTCAAATCCCTACAAATAACTGTGACTGACTACACCCCTAAGGGTAGGATAGAGTCACTGAACTAACCCCTACAAAAGAACAACACTTAAGGGAGGTGGGCAAGGGTGATACTCCATAGTGCTCAAAGAATAACGCCAAGTTATTCACCAAGGGTGGAGCTGACTTCACCTCAGTACAAAAGAGAATGGAGGACAGCCTTTGAGTATAATAGTTATCAACAATAGAGTGGACCAAATGGTGGTGTAAATGTGTCTCCCTGAGTGAGCTAGACTAGGATGAGGGAGGGAATATGTGTTTCAACTAGAGTATAAAAAATAAACCTTTCAAACAGAGCAACAACCTTGAGCTGGCTTCAACCCACATATTTCTTCCTGGCAGTTGAGGATGCCCAGTGTCTTGATGGTAAGCATATAGTTAAGACCAGTAATGGGAATCACATTGGTATTGTGAGTGAACTGTTTACTGCAATTGTTATATTTTTCTAAGCGTAATTTACATTTGTATTGTGTTTTCAACATATTTTGTATCACTTTGCTAAATCAAAAAATCACATGTAACATCCAATTTTGTAAAATAAGCAAGTTCAACATTAAACATTACACTATGCATGCATGGAATACCTGAAAGAACCTGGTCTGCAACTAGTGGACTCTGACAACATCTATTACAGACTTTACATCAATGCCTTTATCAATCAAACACATAGCCACAAAAAAAGTGATGTATAAATTGTTAAGGTCTATTTCACACAAGTCCATGCATTCTTTATATTCCACTCCTTAAACTCTTTATCAATCAATTCTCACATCAACCATTCTTTTATTATGGATGCCAGACCTACCCAACAGTAAGTCCATTTATCCCGTAAGAAAACTTAAACATTATTTCTACCTCTGAAACTCCCCAAGTGTTCTAAGCTTATTTAAAAATAATTTTTAAAAAATGCACAAATGTCAGGGAGATTTTTTAATGTAAAATTTCCCAGAGTGGAACTGAATCTTTAGATGTAAGCGTCTTTAATCAATCAATGCACTATTCAACCTTATTTCATTTGTTGGGATTCAATTCTAAATTTTCAATGTCATTTACTTTTGACTGTTTTCCCACCTAATGCTTTAAATGCCATGGATTTCAACACTGCAGTTGTGCCTCTTCCAGGCATCTGACATATCAATAACATCACATTTAAGCTCACAAATGAGGATTTCCAGTCCTAATTGCTTAACACTTAGATCCCTCTATCAGCATTTTGGCAATCAAGGAACAATTCTCCTCATGTCCTTTGGTACCAAGGTTGTACCTCATGCTGATTTTGCAAGGACTGCTCCCATGCGTTATCTTTTAACTCAAGTTCTACACCAAAAATCCAAAATATTGGTATCTCTCTCATCAAGGTACCAGATTAAACAAAATCCCAGATCCTCTGCAACCTTAAGCCTTTCATCTAAATGGCTTGTCTAATCATCAATTCCTAATCAGTATATACTGCTTACTTTCTTGGATTATTTCATTTTCAAAACCTAATACAACTCCAGACTGTTTTTCTCTACATTGTCAGCTGATGCCATCTGAGTTAGCAGCAATAAAATCAGCAAAGCTGCAACAATTTACATCAGAGGTTCTTGCACCTGGTCATTAGAGACCTAATACTTTATCTAGATGCCACCCTAAATGAAGTTTCTATTATGCACTGTAGCACCATAATTTTAATCAAAGAAAAATATTCATATTCCAATCCATTGCCTATTTCTCTATATTGGTATATTGGCCAAATCAAACTAAAATTAAAAAGATTGTGGCATCTTAACAAATATATAGGTGATTTTTAATTAAATAAGGTTAAACATAATTTAATTTAAACAGAAAACACAGTAAAATCAATATGATGTCAAATTCCCTAGTCACTGTTGTAAGCAAAATGTTTTACTCAGTATTATAAAAATATTGCAAAGCAATTGCCCAGTTCTTTTTGAGTTATAGATTGTTTCACTTTTTTTAATCAAGCCAGTCAGACATCCAATAGTCATTTTCACCTAACAGAGAAAGCCTGAAAACAATTTTTCCCTCCCATCGTGCTGCACAATGCAAAATACTGTAACAATCCCAAAAATAAGAATCATATGTTATGAGAGAACAGCCTTACAAAGTAAACTCGATGAGACCTCACCTGAAGACCTGCATTCAGTTCTGGAGTCCTCAGCACAGGAAGGACAGGGATCTGTTGGAGCAAGTCCAGAGGAGGCCAGAAGATGATCCAGGGGCTGGAGCACCTCCCATACAAGGACAGGCTGAGTTAGGCTTGTTCAGCCTAGAGAAGAGAAGGCTCCAGGGAGACCTTAGAACAGCTTTCCAGTGCTTAAAGGGCTACAGGAAAGCTGGGAGGGGCTCTTAATCATGGACTGCAGGGATGACAAGGGGGAATAGTTTTCAGCTGAAAGAGGGGAGATTGAGATGAGATCTTTGGAAGAATTTTTTTCCTATGAGCTTGGTGCAGCACTGGCACAGGTTGCCCAGAGAAGTTGTGAATGCCCTATTATTCCTGGAGGTGCTCAAGATCAAGTTGGATGAGGCTTTGAGCAACCTGATCCAGTGGAAGCTGTCCCTGCCATGCTACAATTCTATAATTCCTTAGCATCAGCTGGCTTATATGCAAGGACATGAATACAGATTTAAGAAAAAAAAATCCTGCATTGTCTGAAGACTAAAGACAATGTGAAGTTCTGCTGTCTTCCATGATAAGAGGTAACATTCAGGGGAATGGGGTAGAAACGGCAACAGTCTTCACTAGCCTACTTTTTTTAATAACCAATGCAAATCTATAGAGCAGAGTTAAGCACTTCTGTTTTGTTCAACACTTTTATGGGCTACCTAGAGCACAAAAGTTAGATAGCTCATGGAGCCTAGAACAACTCACATCACCGGAAAAATCTAAAAAGAGCCCTGAATCCAGGAGTGGACTTCTGTTGTCCATGCTCATATTCAAACTCTATTAATTTCTATGGCAGCTGGGAACCTAAATGTAAATTGAGGACCAGGGCCTGATTTTTAAGGGTACTTCAAGCTAGCAGCAGACAAGGTAGTGGTCTTCAGTCTCCCCAGTTAGACACTACAATGTCTCATTACAGCTGGCATACACTCTCAGCTGAAAGCTAAGTCTATGCTGAAGTGCACCATGCTCTTTAAAGTTCTTCAGTTTGAACTAACCTAGTTTGTCTGACTTTCTGTGCATTATCCCTGGTTTTACTCATCACAAAGGCACCTGTCAGGTATAGTGGAAAGCACACACACGACACAGTAACAGCTTATTAGCTGATCTGATACAAGTCGGGTTAGGTCTTGCAATTTTGATGGAAAAAAAATGCAAAATTCCCCCTGAGAAGTGAAGAGGTTTCACTGTTATTTGTCAAGTTTGCTGAAATGCAGGTAAACCAGAATTTACAACAGTCTTTCATTCTCCAGAACCTGTCCCCTCTGATGTGCTTCTAATTCCTTTATAAATCACCTTCAATCATATGTTATACCTGTACCCAGGCAACCTCTGGGCCCATGGGATTAAACTCCCATTTTCCTCTCTCAAACAATTCCATTAAGAATTATGTCCATTAGCCAGCAAGTGGGATAAACTATTACAAGTCTAATCTCTCCTTTTGCCATCTCAGTAGTATAAGATATAGGACCAATTTGCATGAAGCTTCTCACTATGACCAAGGATGACTGGGGGGCACAAAATCCAAAGAAACAAACATCCCCAACACAAAAGACTCCATTCACCATGAATAAACACATTACTCAACCACCAGCCTTTGAAAATTAGACCATCATAAGGATGATATAAAATTTCACTGCTTTCAGGACAGTGATATTAATATCATTCCAGATCACAAAATCATAGAATGGTTTGTGTCCAAAGAGACCTGAAAGCCCATCTGGTTCCAACCACCCTGCCACTGGACAGGAATACCTTCCATTTGATGAGATTGCTAAGGGGAACTGGCCTTGAATACCTTCAGGGATGGGGCACCCGTAACTCCTCTGGGCAGTCTACGCCCGTGACTCACCACCCTGACAGAAAAACATTTCTTCCTAAGATCTCATCTAAGTTTCCCTTCTTTCAGCTGAGAACCATCGACTCCTGAAATCTCTGATAAAGAGCCCCTCCCTGACTTTCCTGTAGGCCCCATTTAAGTACTGGAAGACTGCTTAAGAATCTCCCCAGAGCCTTTTCTTCTAATGGCTAAGCAAGCCAAACTCTCTCAGCCTGTCCTCTTATAGGAGATGCTCCAGCCTTCTTATCATCCTCATGGCCTCCTTTGGACTCACTCCAACAGATCCATGTTCTTCCCAAGCAGAGGACTCCAGAAGAGTCTTGTCATGCACTGTATTTATTCTGATGTGATTCCAGGCAACTCAATCTCCAATGCATAAACTAAGAATTTTACAAAGCTTAGAGAGTGACAGTCGTAATTCCTCTTGCATTGCTGTTCTCTGTGTTTCCAGTGGCCACAGCTCCTACTCTGCAGGCTATGCTATGCATCACTGCCCAAGCTGAACTGAATTCACCTGAATATCTGCCAGATGTTTCCACTAAGTTCTTCACTTCAAAGTAACTTCCTTACAATAATAAACACTGGACACTAACAAAAAGCAACTCTTTCACAATTACAGGACAGAAATCAAGGCCTTTCACTGTCTGGTAAACCTTTTATAATAAAAGTACTAGAAAACAATTCTTCAAACCACAAATTTGCTGCTTAAGCACATCCAACATAGTCTGGTTGAGTCAGGTCGATTGGCAATGAAATCGATTTCTCTGTACGACAGCTGGGTACCACATCTTGAGGCATCAATACTCAAGGCTACCTTTATTTCAGAAGAGGAGAATGCTATTAAGGGGTGGATATCAGGCCCACATCTGAAAACAGGCTTGGCAGAAGACCAGATTCCATAGCAGGCAAAGAAAAGACTGCTGCTTTCATCAAGAAGCAGCCAGCAACTGTGGCAAAAATTTCTGCATTTTATTCTCTTTAACTGTATTCATGATTTGATTAAATCCACTGTTTAATTACTACAGAAAAAAAAAAAACAACACTGATCAGGACCACAACTCCACATTAAATAACTAAAATCCCATTTCAGTTTTTAAAAGAGGTGCCTGAAAAAAATACTCAAAAGAAAATGAAACGTTCCTATAATAACTCTGCAATATGTATCAAAGATCTATTTAAAACCAGCATAGCTTCATTTGAGTAAGAAAGCAGGATAAAATGTTACATTTGTTTCGTAATGTTTGAAATACAGTATGGCTATACTAACTGAAAAGTAGGAAGCTATTTGAAATGTGAAAGTATTTTAAATAATTTCTAGGCTTTGGGGTTTGATTTAGAGCTTTGCATAAAAGTTCCTATCAAAGAAGCCTTCATTCATGTAAATAATGTTATGTGAAGGATGACATAAATGCTCTGTTATTCCAGGGTTTTCAAAGACTCAAATCTACATCATTGTTATTAAGAGCAAAAGTTAAAAAATGCAGCATTTATGGGGAGCTGATAGCAATCACCAGAGTTCATTGATTTTACTGTTGCTAGTAGACAAATTTATGTGAAAACATTTATAGTAAACCATAAATATAGCTTAGAAGCAGACAAAATATACAAGCCAGAATGAGACTCCTTATAAAAGAGAGTGTCTCTAAACATGAGCATCACTGATGTTCTGACAGGCTGACTAAAATCTTAGCTACCTTCATGAACAGCAGGTCCTCCAGAGCTTTGGTCAGCACTTACACTCAGGAATATTGATTCAAGTCTACCCTTCCCTCCTCTGCCGCTCCCTCCATTTATCCCCTAGCCTTCTTAAATACATTATTACAAAGGTGTTACCACCATCTCTGACTGGCTTGGCCTTGGCTAGAGGTTCCCCAAAGCCAGCCAGCTTTCAGCAGCCTTCAGCTGCCAAAAGCCCTTGCCACCTAAACCCACCACAGTGGGTGATGGAAAGCAGCCTTTCATTTGATGTAGAAAAGACCTTTAAATGAGCGGAGTGCCTTTTCCAGATAGAGCCCTGAACATACTTAGCATTATATGCACATTTTTCAGTCTGTAAGACTTAACCATGAAGGAGACCACCAACAGCAAGGCTAAGATAAGCTGTCCTGTTTCATTTAATGGTGCATTTTGATGCAGACTCACCCCTATCTCTAGATACATGGCATACATTGGATTTAGTTTTGCTGGTTAAAAAAATCAAAGCAAGGGACTAACACTGGCATGACAGCAAAATCAGGTCTTGGAGTTACTACGGGAATCAAAATTGGTCCAATTAACCAAAGTGATCTATATACAAGTTACTTCTTGTCATGTGTAATTGGCATGGTTCACTGTATTCCTGACTAACATTGACTATGGTCTACCTTGTCCAATACAAATTGAATTTACTTCAGTGAAGTCAATTTACACCAGAAAAAGGTCTTATGTTTTAACCCATTTATCAGGAGGTGAAGGTTTTAGACACTGTCATTATTTCTTTCATTTGAAAGAGTATCACATATTTTAATCAGTGTTTAACAAAAGCTACTTCATCCTGTCTACCCGTTCATGACTTCCGTTGCTAGCAAAAAATAAGCAAAACTCAAAAGAGATGATGGCAGAAAAATCTTCAAAGTTAGGTCCATTTCACTTATTTCACCTTCTTTGGTGACTACAACCATCTCTTCAAGGATCTTTTTTTAAAGGTCAAGCATAAAACATTACCTTTGACTTGGGACAAACAGAAAAAAATCACAGCTGATGTAATATGCTACAAACACACTTGAAGTTAAGCTCAGAGTTTTCAATATACCTGTTGTTTCCTAAAGTAACCATACAAGCCCAATAGTACACCATCTCTTAAAATATTTACTGGACAACAGGAGATTCAATAAGGTTCAAAGTTCTCATTATTATATGAAGCAGAATTCTTTGTGCTTGCATTGTGAAATAATGTGTGATTATTGCTGCTGGCATTGCTTTTCCTTCCCGGAGCTTAGCATAAAGTTTATACACCTCCACAGAAGTCTAACTGCAAGAACAAGATACACTGGCATGCTTTATTAATAGCCATGGAAGCACACCCATCTTAATAGAGCTGACGATTTTGTACCTAAACTGGAATAAAATCATTTTTCATTAACTCATGAGATTTGGTTTGGGGTTTTTTTTCTGATTTCCAAATCTGCAGAAAATCTTAGCACATCTATCACCTGCAGATCTGTTGCTGAGTTTGGTCAGGGAAGAGTTTAACAGATTACTGCATAATAGGCAATATTATCGGCACTCTCCCTCTCCAGAATCCATCAATAAACATGCTATAAATGCATTTCAACCTGTTACTATCCAAAACATAAGGAAGAAAAGATCATCCTGTTATTTTGTGATAAGCAGCAGAAAATATGCCTATAATTAGAAAGCTCTCCATGTAAGCAGCCATTGGTTTAGACTTAGCTTGCACAACTATTTCTTATCTGCAGATTGTCTGAGGAGGAGCTGGTGGAGACCAGAGCCAGCATTGTGATGCACTTGCTGTCCTGGTACCACATTGCACCAAAGATGATGTGCAGGAAATGCCAGATGTAGGTGACAAGCGGTGGGAGCTGACACTTCTTACTTGACAAACGCTAGATTAAAAACATGCTACATCCTCTCAAAGTTGATCAGAGTCAAGTTAAGAAGTGAGAGAGACTCAGCTATCTGCACAGTCTCAATTCAGCACCCTTCCCTCCTCGCAGAGGCGCTGTTTACAGGCAATTTTATTACAACAGCTCATCTGACTTGCTTATCACATTTGGAAAAAACATATGTCAGTACTTACTATTATAAACAGATTTGCTTGAAAGACAGATACAAGAAAATAAAGAGTTTGAGATTCAAACTTGAGAGAAGGCAAGTTCACTTGCAGCAGCAACAGCTCCTCCAAGTATTTTCCTGGGATGCATGGCAGGTGCAGACTTGTCTCAGTACTTTCCTTCCCGTTCCCTGTACCATATCACCCACCCCAAGCAGAAATCATGTTTAATCCTTTCACCACCCCACCCACACCCCTTATGCTGCCCAACCATGACTCCAGCCCTTCTCCAAAAAGAACATCTTTCTTGCTCTGCAACAAGACCTCAGCATAGTCCTTTATGTGAAGACTCTCCCTCTCCCAACCTGCTTTGATCTCCATGGTAGGACCTGACCAGCAGCCTGAGGAGGAAATAACAAGTCCTGTAGGTTGTAGAACATGCCACAGCAGCAGGTGCTTATCCCCTGTGCAGAAGTCAGGCACCACCTGGACAGTGGGAACATCTGGGTCAGCCCCTACAGCTCTTCCATATTCCAGTGAATCCCTGAAATTAAATGAAGAATCCTGAGAATGCAAGGGACAGGCTTGCAACCTTTTAACCCCTCCTGGCTGGAGTCTAGGACAATTCTCTGCAGACAGCTCTCTTCAGGACAACTCTACAGAGCTGACTGTCCATGTGGACAACTCTCATAGGAAACCTCAAAACCTAATCTTCACCCTACCCACTGAGAGTCGCCTGCATAGAGTTGTCCAATGGAGAGTTGTCCAGCAGAGAGCTGTCCACTGAAGAGACATGTCCCTTTCCACCTGGCTGCCAGTACAATAGCAACACCTTAGGAGGCATCAGTGAGGCCAATGGTGCACTTGGACACAGGCTTACAGCAGTTGTTGAAAAGGTCTCTTCACTTGCCCCTTGCATTTCTTACAAAAGAGTCATTGCTCTGAGATCTGATACAAATAGTTAAAAATAAGGTAGTTTCAGGTGTTTAGGGAACAGTCTGTTTTCACTGTGAAGTAAAATTGCTAGTTAAGTTTGTATCTAGATTTCGTGATCACCCAGCCATGATCAAAGAACCTTCCATGATGCAAACATGTGTCTAATGAATGCAATTCAACTTTTCTTGCTTGCTTCTACAGCACTACTCCATTTCTTTCTGGATCCACCTTGACTGTGTTCTCCCAAGTTGGTGTCTTTGTTTGTTGCTCCACTATCATTCTTTTGCAGACCCTCTATGGAAAGGTAAGGAGGCATCTGCACAGCTTGTTTGGACATTTGTACTATCTCAGGTATTTTGTGAGTATCAGGACTACCAGAATTTGGCAGGATTGTACCAAAGAGTGGTTTCAGGTTGCCTCAGGGTTAAAAGGTATGTGATTCAAGGTCAGATCAAAAGAGAGTTTTTTATACTACCAAAGCTGTTACAAGTCCTTTAATCCAAAATGTGGTCCACCTGCTGCTGTCTTCTCTTACTTATTAAGTTCTTATTTCCACATGAATTGTTAGATACAATAGCAATAATGTCAGTTACACCGAACATTGTGACTAGCTAATGGTTTACCACTTTGTCTGGATGCTTATTTTCTATAATTTCCTACCTATGAATTAGCATTTATCTTGCTGATAGGAACTATTATCCAGTTGAAATCCATATTCTACTGAAATGGATCACTTAATTAAAACCATAATGTGATTCTTTTTGTGTAGAGAAGTATTTTCCCAATCATTTACAGTACACTGAGTATTGTTATAGCTGCAGGAGCAAGTGCGGTATAATAATATACTCTAGAATAATAATTTGCACTTATACAGCATAAAGGTGGTTAATATTTTCTGAAGAGCACCACATGATACACCATCAAACTTGGACTTGTTTCATTCAAATTCTGCTAAATATGACTTGAATCGTAAGTGCGTTTTCAAATAATATTCCCACTAATTGCATCAGCTCTTTTGTGACTAAATTGAAAACGCTAAAACCATTCAAACAAAATAATTATTGTTTGTCCTACATTTAAAATTGCATTTTTTAATGAGTGGATTGTCAGATTTCAAAATTATCCATTTCACATGCTATTGAACTTCTAGTGGTAACTGTTTTTTCCTCCTGGACACCAGAAAAAGGTAAAGATTCCCACTGATAATGAAGGAAATAGGAACAGTCAGATGGAGACAGTTGGATTGGGTGTCACAAACATGATAAGAGGACTGGAGCACCTCCCATACAAGGACAGGCTGAGAGAGCTGGGCTTGTTCAGCCTGGAAAAGAGGAGGCTCCAGGGAGACCTTAGAACAGCCTTCCCATACCAAAAAGGGGATGTATGAAAGCTGAGGAGGGGTTCCTTATCAGGGAGTATAGGATAGGATGAGGGGGAATGGTTTTAAGCTGAAAGAGGAGAGATTTAGATGATATATTAGATGAAATAATTCTTTATTGTGAGGGTGGTGAGGCACTGGCAATGGTTTCCCAAAGAAGTGGTGACTGCCCCATCCTTGGAGGTGTTCAAGGTCAGGCTGGATGGGGCTTTATCAGCTGACACGCACACCATGAGGTGGTGGGGGTGGGATTAGAGAGAGAAAGAAAGAGAGAGGGAAAGAAATTACCACATCGAAGGCAGCAGATGACCTTGGGAACACGTGATCCAGGCCGCGTGGTCCAAGCTGCTCTGATCGAAGTGTGTGAGTCAGTGCCAGCATGGAGGTGAGATCCCGACTCTTCCCTTCGGAGTCCTTTAATCTCCGTGTTTTTGGAGGGCTCCAGAAGTGAGCAGGTGGGGGGGGTATCGGGGGCAGCAGCAACAGCTGCATCCCCTCTCCCCAGACAAAGCCAGCTCTGGGGTCCAACTTCACCCCAGTGAGGGAGAGCTGTGCCTGCTCCGGCACTGCCCCCACTGAACCATGGCACCACAGCCAAGCTGGTGCCACAAATGGGTAGTCCTCCAACAAAATGTTTAAGGCAAATAGATAAACACAGTCTCACTTCACAAGAGTTGTTTACATAAAACATCAGGAAGGTGTTTGCAATTAAATCTGAGAACCTGAGTTGTGTTTCACCCAGACATGCATTCACCAAAGAGCATCATTTTGAGAGTGGCCAGATTTTCAACGTAATCAAATTGAACAAATACCTTTGGTGAAATAAGAGGGGGAAACTTCGGTACATACCTTTACATGTTTTCATTTTCCCTTTGCAAAATAACCTTGAATTAAATTCATCTAGAGGTTGAAAAGGGACTGAAAACAGGGAATAAAGTGTGGGGAGGGACTTGGAAATAAAATGGGTCATTTCTAATCCATCCATCCGACTTGTATGCAACTTCTTGTTCCAGACAATACAGTTGATCCCAAGTCTAATATTAATAAACACAATACAAAGGAAGCACAGTTGGTAATATGTTACCTCCAGACATTACAATGTCAGGAGGTATTTTTTCTTTTCAATAATACTTTAATACTGGCCAAAGTTTATGTTGTTGTAGCTATTAAAATATTTTTACACACTTTTTTTCTGAAATAGTTCATTGCATCTTGGCATCTGTGATCGAAAAAAACTCCCTGTATTTCCATCTGCATGAGGAGGGAAAAACAGTACCAGTCTAGCTAACTTCCATTAACTTACTCTAAGTCTGATCTGAGTAGCTTGAAGAAAACTACCTAACATTCATTTCACTCTTCAGATACCATTTCAACATTTAAAAATTATATGGTTCCCATTAATTTTAAATTGTAGCATTTTCTGGATATAGATATGAACTCAAAAATAATTCAGAACCAGTTAACCAATGCTACCTAAAAATAGGTCAGACGATCTCAGACTGTGTTAAGCAGAGAGGAGAAAAAGAAAAAGAAAAAGAAAAAGAAAAAGAAAAAGAAAAAGAAAAAGAAAAAGAAAAAGAAAAAGAAAAAGAAAAAGAAAAAAAGAAAAAGAGGAGTAATGCTTCCTCCACTCCTTCAGAGCAGGCAAAATTCGGAGAGGTTGTATAGCCATTATACTGTAATTCAGTAAGTAAACCCTACAACCAGAACTACTACTCATTTACCATTTCTCCTGCCACAAATTGAACAGATTTTCATTTCTCTATGATTTTTTATTATAAAAAATCATTCAAGCAAACACTCATATGAAGGCACAACTACAAATGCTTTGTTTTTTGTCCCCTCTAACTTTGAGAAAAAATGAATAATACCGAGATTAAAAAGTTTAAAATCTTTACATTTAATTCCACACACTCTGTGACTTTAGTAGGATCTTAGACCAACAGCTATTTAAAACCCAGTATTTATAGAATATTATTTAAAAAAAAAAAATCCACTATTGTTTATAACCACCAAAATAAAAACCTTGTATGCATTTTGCAATATAATAACCATTAAATATATTGTTTTAAAAAGCTTGTGACCTATCAAAAAAATGGTGTGCTAAACTTCATGTAAAATCTTGCTTATGCAAGAGGAATTAAGCATTACCCAGTTTTTACAATTGTGTGCAGTCTCCACAACTTAGCACTTGTGCTTACAGGCTCCCCAAAGAACTTTGGCTGGCAGGTTTAAAAATCATTCTTGTTATTTTTTTATGGCACCATATAGAAGAATTCATTTTGATGGTTTTAAACGCACTTTTGCAAAATACATTTATGGGGCAACGATTGCACTACAGTCGACAATCTGATTAGCTAGTTTCAAAAGAACATAAATTAAGAGCTGCACTAGCATACAAAGCCTCTATTACAGAGATTTATAAAGGAAACGCTGACTGAACTTTAATTACAGTAGCATTTCCCATGCCACTGTATTGCTGACAGGTCTACTGCCTCTTGCTCCGAGGTAGGATTATAGCTTTACTCAAGGGCTTTCTGTTAGAGAACCTCCAGCATAAGCTTTCTATGACAAAGTGCAGAAGGAAAGTGCCTAGGATTGTGCTCTCTAAATCAGCACAACTTAATGTTTTTAAAAAATGAAATCTGGCATCCTACCGGAGTCCTGATCTCTTCTAGAGTAAGCCAAGTTCAGCAATGACACAAGGCAGTGTTTAGTTCTGAGATACCAGGAGCCATAAAATAACTGGATGAAACTGATAGTATTGAAAACACATTAAAACAACATCACAGTTCAGAATTCAAGCACTCGAAAATCAGGAAATTCAAGTGTTACGATTACTTCTTCAACATTAGCTCACATACCTTGCACATTGCCTACTTTCGATGATATAAATTAGACAATTAAGATAGAAGCCTGATGTATGCAATACTCTGAGTCCCATCTCCAGCTGCTACAAAACATTCTTTCTCCATTAAAGCCAATGCAGCTTTGCAGATTCAGTCAGCTGAGAATCAGAAGTAATTGTCAATGTGTTATTGCAGTCATTAAGGGACTGAGTTAGAAGGTGCAGAAGCAGGCCAGAGATTTCAAACTCCTGTTTCTTTCTTTTCCTTGCTTATCTCAGGGGGAGTAAGGGGGGAGGGTCAGGAATAACATTTGTGGATATTTTGAAGACAACTTTAAGAGCATCCAGTGCCTAATAGTGCTAAGGATGAAACAAGCAACCTTCTTTCCTGACATTCTTAGTGACAGTCATCGTAAAGACTTACTATGAACTTCAAGGAAGAGCTGACACCAATCTGGTCACTGGGAATGCTAAAAGTGAAGTTGAAATATTATAGACCTTTATAGCACAATGAACTCACAACTTACACTGTGGTTTCGGGGATTTCTTTAGGCTCTGTTTTGAGGATGCAGCTTGATGGGTCTGCATTACAGAGGAATAGAGGAAGGCAAATCAGAATACATTTCACTTTCTTGACTCAATTCCAGCTGCAGTCTGTGCACACAAACTCTACTGCCAGACAGCTTTAACTCCAGCTATTCCTTTAAGGTCATTAAGGATTTTCATAGCTGGAGGACAGCCATACATGCAAACACAACCTGTACCCGCCTGCACATCTCTCTACCAGGAAGGCTTCACTGAATCAAGATATTTTTCCCGGCAGAGATGATTCTCCTCCAGGCATGTGCTGCAAAAAGCCAGAATGCAGCTGCTTGTCTTTATCTATATAATATACCAATTTCTACCTCATAGAAGAATATACACCTAATGAAAGCCTCAAACCCCCTATATCTCTGTATTCAAAAACTTAGGTAATTCTGAAATCATCTGTAGTTAATGTGCAAGTACACACGTTATGTCTAGTTAACTCAATGTTATTTTTTATATCTTAACAATTAGATGCAAGGAGTAGATAGACAGGTGTGAGAACATCTGCAGAAATACACAATATGTGATTTCCTACGTCACTGACATGTAAGAGTGTTTTCCTGGTTGCTTTTTGTCCTTTCAGTGAGCTGAACCTCCAGAAGGTGAAAATACAAGCTGCCTTAAGAGGCTGAACATATTCTCATTACCCACCCAGATGTTATCATCCCGTACACCAGGGGCAGATCTGTAATGAAGCATGTATTAAAGGAACACAACTTCTGCTCCACTTTAGGTCTACTTTCTTGATTTGTTATGACAGGCTTGTCTGGATTTTCTTATTTATTGTAAGGTTATCACATTTGGATGGAAGTTCTTCATCTTAAACCTCCAAATTCATTCCTTCAAATGAGCACCCTATTCTTTGAATTCTTATGAGTAATAAACTCTCCTTTCAGAGCATCATTTTGGGGAGCAACAAATGACAAAATTCACTGCTGAAAAGTTTATCAAAGGCCACAGCCTCCTCTTGGGCCATGCAGAGCTCTCCCACTTCACATTAGCACTGGGACGGAGTGGGAAAAGGTCAGGCTGTTATAGAAATTTGTAAAAGAAAAGTGAAGGGCTCTGACAATGTATGGAAAAATATCCTGGGGACTCATTCATAGGCTCAGAAGCACTATGAAACAAATAGTTGAACAATTCTTTAGCTTAGTCTTATCTATTGTATCCAAGAAGAGGATTTCCCTGTCTAAGAATGCACATTTCTCAATCTTGCAGCCTGCAATGAATATATTTAAAAGAAAATAATTCGGTGGAGAGGTACTACTGTCATGACAATATAATCCGTACATCCGTAGATATGATAAAACATCAGAACTCAGACATGAAAGCAAGAATGAGAACTTCCCGGTTTTATCTATATCTCTGGGTTTGTCATTAATGTTTTCACCATTCATTTGCACAGATCATGCCAAGTCTCCTCAGTTACCAAAATGAAACCCCTCTTCAAGGGCAGATCTTATGTGAATACAGTCCTGATGCTGTAAACATTCTGGATGAATGTAGTCTGGGGAAAGATGAGAGAACAACTGGTAAGACTGTTATAAGACTTACGAGGAACAGCTGAGAGCTGGGGTTGTTTAGCCTGGAGAAGAGGAGGCTGAGAGGAGACCTCATTGCTCTCTATAACTACCTGAAAGGAGGTTGTAGAGAGGAGAGCGATGGCCTCTTCTCCCAAGTGACAGGGGACAGGACAAGAACGAATAGCCTCAAGATCCACCAGGGGAGATTTAGGCTAGACATTAAGAAAAATATTTTCACAGAAAGGGTCATTGGGCACTGGCAGAGGCTGCCAAGGGAGGTGGTTGATTCACCAACCCTGGAGGTGTTTAAGGCAAGGGTGGATGAGGTGCTAAGGGGCATGGTTTAGTGTTTGATAGGAATGATTGGACTTGATGATCTGGTGGGTCTCTTCCAACCTGGCTATTCTATGATTCTATGACTGCTGTCAGTCCACCTACCTCTCTTACTGGTGGCTTTGTAACAAAGGCAAAGGCCAAAAAGAAAACCACTGTGAAGAGATCAGCTGAAAGGTGAATTAGAAAGACCTTGACAACTGCTGAATTTTAAAAAGCACCAGTCAAAGCAGCTTTTAGCATTCTCAGTTGTAGCACATTTTTGCTTCCCTTGTCCTCATTTCATCAGAGCTTCTTCACACCTATTTCTTTCTCCTCCTCCACAGCCTTGTCCACTCCACTATTTTCAGCTCTATCCCTGTTCCTTGACCAATCTTTTGTCTTCCCTCACGCATTACAAATTCTCATCTTATTTAGGGAACTCAAAGCCTACAAAATACTGCCAGGTTCATCCTGTATCCGCTATTTCTGTGCAAAGTTCCAGGAAAATCCTCAGCATTAAACAATCAAATAAACAACACACATAAGGATCCTGGAGGGAAAAGAGTATTTATAAGTTCTTGAGGGTCAGTAGGAGGTTATGTTTGTTTGTTTGAAGTTCTCTCTGCAGAGAGGTTCTGCTACTGCATTGAGTAAAGCTGTTGTTTATTTCTCTGCTGCAGTAAGTCTATAGGCATTCACTCAGGACTGCTCATAACCCTGCTTGTGGTTCTCTCTCGCATTGCGTAGGGATACTTATCCTTGTGCCTCCTGCCACAGCTGATCACACTCACACTGCCTCCAGACTGTGTTTTTTACCAAGATCAAGAGATGGACGAACTGTCTGGTGTCTCCTCATGTTGCTCAGTAAAGAGCTTGAATTAGCAATGCCCAGACAGCTGTAATTCAAAGCATCATTACAAAGATGTTTGAGCCTTGTTGATGGCAAGTGTATGATACTAAAGCAAACAGCAGCTAAAACTAGAAGGCTGTGACTCAGGGGCCCACAGTGACATCTACTGGAATGATTCCATTTGAAGTAGCATTGGGCGACGACGTTAAAGATCACATAAGAGCCATTTTTTTTCCTTTCAATATCAAAGGTGAGGAAATTGATGATATGAAATCATCCATAATCTTGAAAGATGAGTGCCAGAGTGCAAGGCAGAGGCTACAGAGTACTGAACCTGGCTCACACTGAACAATGCATTCTAAACACTTCGGCAGGCTCCTCTCCTACTCAATTGCTTTCTTCATGCTGAAGCCTAAAAACCCAAGACCCAGAGCACTCCTGCAGCTTAGTCAGGGAGAATGTGCACACAATCTGGTGTCTTCTTTTGATTGTTTCATTGAGAGAGTGGCTCCCAACCAGAGGGGGAGAGCTGCCAGGTTTGTAACAGTATTAAATCCTTCCAAATTTTCCCAGCAATTGATTTGTTTTCCCTTTCTTCAAAGCACAGTGTTAAAATCCTCCAAATCTAAATTGACTAACTTAAGTGTACTCCTAGAGCGTATCAACCACATTTGAAAACTTGGAACTGCTTTTCAGAAGCAGTTGTAATAGGATTTTAACAACACTAATTCCATTCAGCAGTTCTACCTTCATGGCATTTTTCCTAATTTTTAATGCTGCTGTTGTTGTTAAACGAAATGTCTTTCTTTAAAGCTGAAGTGCTTCACATTATGAATAAGCAACAGCTTTGGCACTGTGGGTCAAGTCTTTCCAGGTCAGTTCTCTGTACACTGAGGTAAGATCAGGCAGGCAGAAGCAAGATGCCTTGATCATCCTGTGCGTTCATTCTAGGATATGCATGAGAGTCCAGCCAACACAGAGACTGTAAGAGGAGGCTTGCTAAGTCAGGAACATTTTCAACAAGCAGCATCTTAGAGAAACTAACAGACAATAACAAAACCTGGGAAGGAGAACAGAGAAGTCCCAAGGCTCACCTTTCAGGACTCAGAGCAGCCACGAGTTTGGGCATCTTGAAGCACCCAGGAGGCCCCAGCAGGAGAAACAGTGAAAGAAGCTACTGGAGAAAGAGGCCTTACTGAAATTAGAAAGAGAAAGCCCCTTGACAATTCCTTGTAAGAAAAGCACCAACAGGCCTCACACACCTTTCTGTATCAAAAACTAGGAGAACCACAATGACTTCCCTACAAAGCCTAGACACATCAACTCCCATGATGATAAATTCATTCTTTATACGGTCATGCAAACCCTACCATTTCACCCCTCACCACAAGAAGGATGTTGAGGCTCTGCAGTGAGTCCAGAGAAGAGCAACAAAACTGGTGAAGGGGCTGGAGAACAGGCCTTATGAGGAGCAGCTGAGGGAACCAGGGTTGTTTAGCCTGGAGAAGAGGAGGCTGAGAGGAGACCTTATTGCTCTCTATAACTACCTGAAAGGAGGTTGTAGAGAGGAGGGTGATGGCTTCTTCTCCCTAGTGACAGGGGACAGGACAAGAGGGAATGGCCTCAAGCTCCGCCAGGGGAGGTTCAGGCTTGACATCAGAAAAAAAAAATTCACAGAAAGGTTCATTGGGCACTGGCAGAGCCTGCCTAGGGAGGTAGATGAGTGAACTTCCCTGGAGGTGTTTAAGACAGGTGGACGAGGTGCTGATAGGGGTGGTTTAGTGTTTGATAGGAATGGTTGGACTCGATGATCCTGTGGGTCTTTTCCAACCTAGTGATTCTGGGATTTCAAGCGTGTCATTACATACAGTACCCTCAGCTCTAGAATGTGTGCCAAAGCCATCCACACAGTACAAGCTAAGAGAGCTCCCATAAAGGCAACCAGCGTCAGCATGGAGCTGGGAGCATGTCTGGCCTATCCAGCAGGGAAGGAGACAGAAGATGGGCAGCATGGAGAGCCCAACATGGCATGTGACAGGGAGGCTCAGTACTCTGCACTATGAGAACTTCCTTGAGGTTAGATGTGTATGTATGGCTCAGTGGCATAGAACACAGACATCAATTTACCTACCCTATCCAAAAAGATAAGACAAGACAAAAAGAAAATCACCCCAGAATTAGCAATAGCCTGCTGGTTACATCATTACTCTGAGGCGACCTTATAGCAGCTTTCTGGTACTTTAAAGCGGCCTCAGGGAAAGCTGAGGAGGGGCTCTTTATCAAGGATTCTGGGGATAGGATGAGGGGGAACAGTTTTAAGCCAAAAGACGAGATTCAGATGAGATATTAGAAAGGAATACTTCACTGTCAGGGTGGAGAGGTACTGGTACGGGTTGCCTAGAGGAATAGTGAATGTCTCGTCCCTGGAAGTGTTCAAGGCCAGCTTGGATGAGGTTTTGAGCAGCCTGATCTAGTGGGAGGTACTTCTGCCCATGGCAGGGAGGGTGGAACTGGATGATGATCTTTAAGATCTCTTCTAACCCAAACCATTCTATGATTCTATGATTTACCCCGTGTGTGTGAGATTGTATTTTAAATCAAAATTACTCAGGACAAGGATAACTGCATTTATAAATGTCTTTATCCTATTTCACAAGCCCAGAGACTTCAACAACATTAAAGTCTAACAAGAAATACCTGTCAGAAGGGAGATGCCACCAGCATGCAGGATTTCATTTGCGGACAGCCAAGAGACAATTCAGAAGGTAAGCTACTAAAGGTGGCCTGAGATGACCAAATGTCAAAAAGGGCTTTAAACCATAAATTCAATGAAGGTTTAAAAATGTAATTTGCTTATCACATCCATGAGTATTGTAGATTCAAAACAGAACAGACATATTATACACATTATATCAGATAGAGGAAAGGAGGAAAAAAAACCCCAAAGCAGGACAACTGTCAAGACATTTACATTAAAAAAATTGGACCAAGTATTCTGCTTTAATTCCAGCAGAGATGTTTTACTCTTATGTGGCCAAAGTTTTCAGACTGTCTGGAATTCTAACCAATTCCTATTCATTTGAAAATGGGAAGTCAGAGTTCTCATTAAATTCTAAATCCACTCCTTAGTCACCAGTCTGTTCTGCAACTGACCACATATAAAAATATATAAATATTAAAATATATAAGAGCCTACGTATTTTGAGGAGAAAAGCTTATTGACTTTGATGAGACAATTCATTGAATTGAACTTAAACATGTGTTTAAGGGCTTTTCTGGCTGTATGCCTAACCACAGATCCCTGATTCTCTAGTG
This sequence comes from Piaya cayana, assembly GCA_013389865.1. NCBI lineage: Eukaryota > Metazoa > Chordata > Aves > Cuculiformes > Coccyzidae > Piaya > Piaya cayana. Next base: position 33,036 of record WAAB01015861.1, read on the forward strand.
TTATTGGAAGAGAAAACAAATACTAATAGCAGTTTTTATTTTTCTCTAAAAAAATTCTGATATTTGGCTTTTAGCAGATATTTCCTTGGTTTTCTCAGGAAGCATTAAAATTTGGTGAACCTGCAAACCTGGGCTTTTTTTGGACTGGATTTAAAACCTGATCTGTAGCAATATGGATAAAAAACACAGGATTTCTATCAGGCAGAATTGAGCTGACTGGAGATTTTTATGTTTATGAGAGATCTAGGGAGGAACTTTGCACATCTGGGAAAAATAAGTCTGAAATTTAACTCCCATAAAATACTGCAGCAATACATAGATTTAATTTAATGTTGAAATGATCCAAGACAAAAGTTTCCAATTTAATGAAGCAAACTGAACTATTTTTATTCAAATTATTTAATACAAAAATATTAAATATTTGCTTTGCTGTTCCTGGTAGAAAAGAGATTTTATATTTGTTTTAATTAAGGAAAAGTTGTTGTTTTTAAAAAAAATATATAACTTTGTAATATATTTTCATTGAAAGTTCAGTCATGCATAAAATTCTCCAAACATCTCTGAGAGACAATAACCAACTTATTTCTACAGGTTTCATTGCAATAATACACCTTAGCTGCTAACACTGACCAGATTAAAATAGTTTAAAGGCTTGATAACTTTTCTATTGATTTAATCCATATGTGACACTTATGAAGATAGTTCTGAATGGAATTCTCATTTGGTTCAAATCTTGGATCCCTAGTTCAAAGTCTTCCTTTAAATTTTACACTTGAAAGCTATAGTTATTTGGTTTATATTTCAGAATCTACATGATCTGATTGTGAACATTCCATTAAATGATTTAAAAAAGATTCCACACTAAGTAAGAGTACATATAATTCACTAAAAAAAAATCTGAAGTATGTCTGAATTCCTTATAATTTCTGAAATTTGAGATTAAGCAACACATTCTGAGTAACTGAAAATAATTGTTTGATTTTCAATAACAGTTTTTAAATCCTATATAGTACAAGAATTATTCTACATAGCTATAAACAATGGTTGAAACATAAGAGCTTTTGTTTTTTTTCAAGGAATGACCAGGATAGAAATAATTCTTCAAGACAATGTAGTGATTTCACTGACAACCTACATTAACACTGTGGGAACGTTCATTTTACACTGGCAAATCCTCAGCCCCTGACTCAGATGATATGAGTGAAACTCAAAGATGAAAATTATGCAATGGCATGGAATATGAGCAAAATATTACAGAAACACAAATTGCTTACCATTAAGAACAGCGAGGAAAAGGCAACTTTATGATAAAGCACTATTCTGTAAAAATATTAAACAGTCGTTTAGTCTAGTTGACAGCTCTAATGCTTCAAGAGCTGCAAAATTTTCTCAACTAGAAATGCATTAATGCCAAAAATGCATCAAATAAGCTTTTGAGAATTTATGCCACCTGCTGTGTTAACACTGCAATGTTTGATGACTGGTTTAGCCCCAACAGATTATGAAATGGGTGAATTATTTTTCACTCTTTCCACTAGCCCTACAGCACAAACTCATCCTATCATCTTGTCCACCCAGTAAGAAAGAATCATAGAATTGTTTGGTTGGAAAAGACCTTTGAGATCATCAAGTCCAACCATACCTGTCCACTACTAAACCATATCCCTGAGCTCCTCATCTAACCATCTTTTAAGCTCTTCCAGGGATGGTGACTCCACTTCTTCCCTGGGAGGCCCATTCCAGTGCCCAATAACTGCTCTTTCAGTGAAGAAATTTTTCCTGATATCTAATCTAAACTTTCCCTGTTGCAACTTGAGGACATTTCCTCTTGTCCTATCACAGTAAGGGACATTCTGTAATTAGGGACATTCTGTAATTAGACAGCGATGTTATTAGCTTATCTAGAAACAACCTGGCAATATACCACACAGAACAAGATAATTATTCCTCTTTTAATCATTTCCAGCTGTTTGAGTGCTGTTGTCATTCCTTCATCCTCCTTCAGACCAGTTCAAGCATTCTCCCAGGACTCCCACTAGTCCTGTGAGCCAGCATCCTTGCAAGGATTAACACAAGTAGTTTGAGGTGCCTCCTCATTGCTTAATATATATCTAGGCTCAAATACTCATTCTAATTTGGAACTACTAGAAATACAGAATTAGCCTCAAGACACAGAAGCAATTAATTTGACGCCAGACTGGTGGCAGTTCCCTTCCTGATGACATGCAAGAAAGCACCCTCGCCTTGGCTAGGCCAATGTGTTTCATCAAACCTTAGTTATTCAGTGGAAACAGGTATGTAATTATCAGTCTTCTCTGCTCATGCCCAGATGCAACCAGCTGCTGTCTCTCCTTGTCACCCACAGCAGGGCAGGCCATTACAATGAAACCCGTTGTCCAGAGAAGTTGTGGCTGTCCCAGCCTTGGAGGTGTTTGAGACCGGGTTGGATGGAGCTTTGAGTAACCTGATCCAGTGGGAGGTGTCCCTGCCCACGGCATCTCTTAGGATCTCTCTGATGCAGCAGTGATGCTTTAAACCTCATGATTTAAAAGCCACTCCAAAGACCTAGGTAAAGTTGACCTGCTACAAAAGATGATGAATGACAAAGGTGTAAAACTAGGTGATAATACTGCATTATGAAACCTGTAGGAGCAATGAAAACCAATATCAAACCTAGCCTTACACATTAACACTTCTTCTTTTCTAAAATAGAAACAATGGGGGAACCTGACTGCCTTGTAGGGATAAGTTTCACTGTTTAATTTGAACACTGTCCAAATGCAAACCAGTCTATTAACTGTTTAATTAGCAGTAGAACAGGCATAACTCTAGATTTTGCAGGCACTACCTACCACAGCAACTCAAGACCTAGTTGTTCACATTGTGCCACAGTGATACCTTTCACACAGAAATTCATTCTTTCATTTATAAACTGTTCTTTCAAGTAATTGCTTTGGAAAAGTGCAGAAGAATCAATAAATTATGGTGAACAGAGTGGCAATCATCCCTGCTACTGAAGCTGGTTATTTGATCATCCTAATCTGTTTCTGAATGTTGCTGATTTAAATCTGCATGTTACAGGGTGACAGCCTGTTCCTCCACCTCTGACATTGGAGTAAGGAGATAGCTTTGAGGCAGGTTGATGAAGGAACAATAATCCTTGAACAAGTTGCAATGTCATCAACCTTCAACCAGCGAGTTTTTATTCTACTTCAGATGTGTTTGCAGCACCCTCAGGGGATGGCAGTGGTGGAGGCACAGCTAGCTGCTGCCATGTACATAGAAAGATGACTTCTGTTTGTAAGATACAATATAAAACATACATGTAACAGCCAGGACAACTCCTAATTATACAGAGAGCTGTTACAAAGCACCCCTCAGCTTAGGTGCTTCTTTTCTCTCCCCCTCACAAGGCAGTCATCCTGCTTATAGCTTCTATACACTTTTTCCCACAGATTATTGTATCCTCTCACTGCACACACTCATTGCTGAAGCCTACACAAGGAACTAAACAGACTCCAACTATACCTTTCCAGAAGACATTCAAACTCAGCTACTTATAAAGCAGTTTATAAAATGCTAGCAGCGGTAAGCTCAGCAATAAATATTACTACCAACATCCTTCAATTTTTCGCCCTCAGACACATCAACTTGATCTCCTGAAGTGGTTTCTGATTCAAGTAAGATCTACAAACCATAAAGAGTCGTGCTAAGATACTGCAGTCCAAACGCATATAAAGCTTCACAATGATCAAAGACAACAATGCCAACACTTGCAAAAGATGTTCTTTAAAATGCTCTGTTTCTGGCACTCGTATTCGCTATATCAACAGCCTTTTTTCCAGCACAAATTGAAAGAACAACATTTTAATAGGTGTCTTACATTTGTAGCACAGTTTATATTTCTTGTTCTGTATTACATATACTCTCTCTTGCAAGAATCCCCACAGGCCTTTCTCTCATGCAGTTCCCTGCTTCACCTCCAGAACTTAAGTGTTATAGAGAAAACCTCAATAGTAAGAACATTCTCCTAAACTGCAGCCAATTAATGCTGGGTTTCTGTCTTTTGACAAAAAAACAATTCATCATCCTTAGGAAGTACCTGTACCAGGAATATTTACAACTTTTCAGAAAAAAAAATGTGAAGGTTAAAAATTTTCAACTTCTGGCATGCAATAAGGAACATTTCCCATCAAAACAGTACATTTATACTATAGTCACATATATGTTATCATCAATCATATGGTACTATCCTTGTTATACTGAGGCTGACAGTAACTCTCATGGGTTAATGAGGACAAGTTCTCCTTCTAGATTTTGAAGATAGGAGGGTCCAATTAAAATGGAGTTGAGCTCAGAAGATCAGCAATCCAGTCATTTGCAAGTCGAGTCAAAATAATTCACAGATGCACTAGCACATGTATCTGTCAAAAAGGACCCAGTTCAATTTAAAGGTTTTCCTAGGGAGCAATATATCCTTTTCTGCTTTTTGTTTTTCTCATTTAGCTGATACTTGCATGTCTTGGCTTCATAAAGAAATTTCCAGAGTCAGGAATCTTTCCTTCACACAGGAGATTTATGGCATCAGGAGTTTCTTTTTAACCTTCTTTTCAGCATATTAATATTTCTGCACTGTATTTATAAATTAAAGAAGTAAAACTCAAAAATATGTTGCTTAGTCACTGGGGATGAATAGCATGACTCATAAAGACTTAGATGGTAACAAAGTTAATACAAATCGTGCTCTGTACCAAATGTTCTTTTTTCCAGGATCTAACAATCCCTGAAATTCTGCTTTCTGTGACGAATGAAACTGCTCAATGTGCCTCATGTTGCTTGGGTTATAAGGCCATTTTAGTCATGGTGGTTTGGATACTTTCCAGAATCATATATACAGGACACACTGATGAGCATCAAAGACACCTTTTAATCCATTTTCCAAGCAATTTTCAATGGCACATCATCCTGGGCATCAGTGAGTCACAGTACAGGTTGCTCTCAGCTGAGTAATGATGTACCGAGATTCCCACACAGCTATCATTATGTCAGGAGTAAGTTTGGTTTCATTCAACGTACATTTTGAATAAATGGTTTTCCGCATCACAAACTTAATTTCTCCCTGCACAGCTCATTACCACTTTCCCCTAGTGGCTTAATTTTGGACAGACAAGAGGCCCCATTCTTCCTGCTGCTCAGGCAATGCTATAATGGAAGCATGGGATCCTCTTTAGGGTCTGTAGGACATACACACACTAATAAGGGTTCATGAATTCCTAAGATATTCTTGTACCGCTGATTAAAAAGGCAGCCAAGGAGCAAATGTGAGTACCAGACTTTTGACCATTTACATTGCTCTATTGTTATTCCAATTCTAGATATGCTTTAAAATACTCAAAAGAGATCTCTTAGAGTCTCCTGTTCAGGGAGAAAGCTCCAAGCAGTGTTAACATAAGCCAGTCAATACCACTGAGCCTTAAAGGCAAGAACTGTCATCTGGACTTCATTTTTTTAGTAGTAACTAGTTCTTCATGTAGCCATAACTATTGGGGCATTCCTGGGAGAGACAGAAGTGCAGAAAACCAGTCCTTCAGCTTGCCTCAGTCAAGACTTCAGCTGAACTCAGAGAGAAATCTTTACAAGGTGCATACAAGAACAAAACATACCAGGAACATACATACCAGGTATGTCCATTTGTGCTAAATAGAGAAGAAGAACCATGAAACATATTTCAGGAACATCCTGTATTGCTTGTAAGGTCTTCACACTCAAAGGGAAAAGCCAGAATCACAGAATCACTAGGTTGGAAAAGACCCACAGGATCATCGAGTTCAACCATTCCTATCAAACACTAAACCATCCCCCTCAGCACCTTGTCCACCCATCTTTTAAACACCTCCACAGAAGTGACTCAACCACCTCTCTGAGCAGCCTGTTCCAATGCCCAATGAACCTTTCTGGGAAAAAAAAATTTCTGATATCCAGCCTGACCCTACCCTGGCGGAGCTTGAGGCCATTCCCTCTTGTCCTGTCTCCTGTCACTTGGGAGAAGAGGCCAGGACCCTCCTCTCCACAACCTCCTTTTGGGTAGTTATAGAGAGCAATGAGGTCTCCCCTCAGACTCCTCCAGGCTAAACAACCCCAGCTCTTTCAGCCGTTCCTCATAAGGCCTGTTCTCCAGCCCCTTCACCGGCTTCATTGCTCTTGTCTGGACTCACTGCAGAGCCTCAACATCCTTCTTGTGGTGAGGGGCTCAGAACTAAGCACAGTATTCAAGGTGTGGTCTCACCAGTGCCGAGTACAGAGGGAGAATAACCTCCCAGAGAGGGCAAGTGTTTGGACGTGGGTGTAGAAATTAATGCTGTGATTGAATACAGGTATGGTTGGCTGGTTTTGGGGGGATGAGGTACAAGGGACACATTTCAAAATCTGATGTGATTTCTAACCATTTGAAAGGTAAAACAGAAGATGAATTACATATCCAGATATTACCTACTACAAGCTTTTCATTTAAAGCCTGGGAGGCAAATGTTATGAATCCAGCAGAAAGTACCCCTGCCTACAGCAGAGGCGTTGGAATTATATGATCTTTAAGGTCCCTTCTAACCCAAGCCATCTTATGATTCTATGAATTTTGCTGATCACTTTAAATTAGCTCCAAGTCGTTAATTATCTCAATGTAATTCTTCCAGTCTCCCTTTCTTCTCACTTTATTTCTTTCTCCCATCTTGACCACTGTTAAAAAATAAAAACAAATAACACAACAGACCAAGCAAATTGCCCTAAACGCACAATTTCCAACTGCCAGAGACTTGTCATTCAAATGACTAATTCAATAGTTTCATGCCAACCACATGCCTGTCCTATAGCTAATTTAAAAACTAATGTTGGTTCCTGAATTTTCATATTTAACAGCAACATTCAGTATAAGACTTTCTTTCTTTTTTTTTTTTTTTGAAACAGAAAGACTGCACCAGCTGTCAGAAGATCTGTGGCATCTAAGATCAGTTACCATGGATATAAATAATTAGCTCTATGTTCTCCTCCACCAGCACACCCTCTTGCCCCAGTATGATTAATTTTCCACTGCCAGTGTTCATCACAGAACCATGCCCTTGCATTCATTCTAAGGGGAACTCAAGATAGAAAGGGTTATTTTGTTATCCTCTGCCACAGTTTTAAATCTAGCTCTTCTACATGTTCCTGTTTATTACAAAGCCTTTACTTTTGCCTTATCTTCATCTATCCTTGTGTTTTTACTGATGTCCACAGCTACAGTTGAAGTTACATAGTTTATCATACCCTTTCATAATTCAAGTCAGCAATATCACCAGTGCATAAAACTTAATTTCTGCAGTCAGCTACAATGAATGCCAAGTGAAATGAAAAAGGTACATCTATAACTCGTTCACAGAAACCTCTGTCCAGACTTTCTATGCCTTTACTTGCAGCCATGTCACTTGGCAAGGAAAACTAAAACTTCTTGGATTCAAACAAATCCTAATGTAGTTCAACTAGTGATGAAACACTGTTCCAGTCCTACTTAATTTGCAAAAGAGGGTGAAACAAACTGAAAAGACTGATGTCAAAATTTCTTCCTGCATAGATTAAAATAGATTAGAAGACTAAATAGTCTTCTAAAATCAGCAATTTAAAAGAGAGGACTTTGATGAAAATATTATCCTGCCTGTGGATGGGAAGGCAAATGAAAAGTGGGCAATTAATTGGATAGTTCTAATGTCATTAGAAAAGGGGAAAACTTCAACAACACTGCCCAACTGCAATCTTTAAGGTAATCAGACACACACAAAGACTAGGACATTAAGAATAAACAGAGGAGACCATTAATTGTCATTAAGATACAGTATTTACACTCATAAACACAAAATAGGTACCAAATGGCAAACTGGGAGTCACAGATGGGATTTTAAATGTTTTCTCCCTCAATTGTTTTATAAGGTGCTGAGAGGAGCAGTTTCCCAGGAAATTTCAGTAGTGAATATACTGCTCAATTCCAGGACATCTTGTGTGAGGAGACACATTTGGAGATTCAAAGTACAAGGCCAACAGCTTGTATTTTGAATTTTGAATTTTTGAACAAGGCTTTTCAAAAAAAAAACCCCAAAACCAAACAAAAACAGAACCAAAAAAAAAAAAAAAAAAAAAAAATAAGGAAATAAAATTGAAGTTTAAAAAAAAAAAAAAGAAAAAGAAAAAAGAAGGAAGGACAATGGGAGTGAGCAATAACGAAATTGTACTCGATGTTGTATAGTTGCATTCATTCCCAGAACACAAGAGGAGAATAAAGTCTGGATATCTGAACATAAAACCAGACCATCGAAAGCCTCAAGTCAAAAAAAGACCCAGTTTCCCTTCATACATGCTTCAAGTTTATTCCTATTACGTTTGATTGTAGAACATGTGGTGCTCAGGAATGGGATTGATGTGTTATGTGAGAGGATGAGCCTATCTAGATTAAAATTAACCTGGATTTTCATTAAATTAATAGTCCTAATAAGTTCAATGAACTAAGTGTAATATCACTCTCTTTCACATTAGATTTCTGAAATGCACCTCAATTGAAACTTCCTGTGTGGGAACGGTGAGGTTCACCACACTGATTAAGAGGACAGCCAGTTAATTTTGGAATTAGAAATCTCTGTAATTATGAGGTTTTAAACAGAGAAGACAGAGATTTGAGAAGGTTGAGAGCAGCACACACTGGGTCTGACAATGACGCCAGCACTTAGTGCAGTAATGGCACTTCCGCAGGGGCCAATGAAAGCAGCAGAGAAAAGATCCCACCAATGACTCCCATGTAGTCTGTAGAGCATCTACCAGGTAATATGTCATCCCAGCATCATATGAAATACAACACTATATATGTGTATATGCCTGAACCTGTGGTTTTTAAAGTTTAAGGATGCACACTGCATGGTAAAAAACAATTCAAAATGGAAATGGAGGCGATGCAGGAAGTAAGTTGCCCCTTTATGCTGCAGAGTTGGTCATCTACTGTCTGGGAATCCAAGGTCAGAGCATTTCTAAAGACTCATAAATCAACACTGTCCTTAAAAAAAAGCAGTCAACTGTGTTGTATTTCACAAGCATTTAATGAAAATTTAACCCTTATCATAGAATGTTTATGATCCAAATGATAATTAACTGCCTAAGCTACATTCTTTTGTTCCCCCATTGACCATTATCCAATAAACTTTTAATGCAAGTTGGTATAGGTAAAAAGCTGTAACTAAACATCTACCTACATGATCCAAGAACAGGTTGATTTGACCAGGCAGAGTCAGGCATCACAATTACATCAAAGATTACACAAAGACTGACCCTATGTTTCTGACCTTCAGCTTTTCCAAATACTTGGATAGGGTCATAATTTCCATTCACTTCACTTTGATTAGTCTTCCCTGTATTCCAAACATGATTCTTTCTTTAAAATGAAAGAATAATAATCAGCCTAATATTCTGAACTGCAAACAAGTCTAAGAAAATACTGTTTGCAGCTCCCACTCAGATGGAAAAAATGTGAAAGCCATGTAATCCTTTAAATTATGCTCATATATTTTCTGGTTTTCATTTTGTACAGACATTGACCAGGGAAGCTGTTTATAGATGAATATTTTCACACTGTCTGCAATTTGCATGACATCAGTTTGCTGCAGACTTTGAAATGCGAAGCAGTGTGAGACTGACATCTATGGTGTGCAGATCATGGTATGCTGGGCAGTCCACAAAAGAATTTCTTATCAAAGTCTCTAAAACTGGAGAAATGTGTTAATTTATCCTAAGCCGGTGCATATTGAAAGTACTGACAGTGTTAGTGTCACCTCAGAGAGAAACACAGATTTTGAACTTAGATTAGGAGATAAAATTCTCTTCACCTAGCACTACAAGAAAAAACAGGAATTTTTTAAATCATTCAGAATCTTGGGGGAATAAACTTTACTGTAGTTTACAAAAGACAAAGATCCCTCAGTAAAACAGAAAAAAAAAAAAAGAGAAGAAAAATATTGCTTATTTCTTTTGAGCTTTTCAGAGCTGGGCTGCTGCATTATATGCCTGTGCAGTAGGAATCAAATAGAGAGATAGTACTTTTTAAAAAATCATAGAATGTCCTAAGTTGGAAGGGACCTACAAGGATCATCAAATCAAACTCTTGGCCCTGCACAGGACAATCCCAACATTCACACCATGTGTCTGAGGGTGTTGTCCAAATGCTTCTGGAATATTTTCAGGCTTGGTGCCAAGCCTGTTCCAGTGTTCCCCCACCCTCTGTGTGAAAAATATAACAGCGCTTGAAGTCTGTTTTGAAACTGGGATAGCACTTGTGCCACTTCACTGACAGTGGATTGATTCATTTCTCATTGACACAAATGATCCTTGTTAAGCTAAGGGTGGTTGTTCACTTCCTGCTGACAGGTAGGTTTTGAACCCAAAATATTGTTGAATCTTACTTGGGTTTGGAACAATTCTCCAAGTAAGCTGGATAGGATACAGTGTGCATCCTAAAAAGAACCTTGAAATGGAAGTAACTTTATGAAGTAGTCTGACTATTTCTAAGTCTTAAAACATTCACAACAGAGAGCAAGGATGGTTATTTGCACCTTACGTCTGAGGGAATAAGGGGCCAGAGAAGATAAAACCAAAGACAGCTAAAATGACACTGCTCAAATGCAATACACAATTCTCTAGCTGGATAGGAAAATAATGAGAAAAAGAGGAAAAAACTATACTGAAAATTTGGCAATAAGTAACATTCTCCATTCCCTGGTGCCAGTGAGTGACAGAACTGCAAATAGGATGCCTGGGCATCTGAACTCGCACGCTGATGCTCAATACTATCAACTTAGCAAACTCGCTGAGGTACTCTTATTTGTTAATATTGCTGGTTACTGAATATCATTTCAATTCAAACCAGTGCATGTAGCTACCTATTATTTCTCCATTCAGAAAGCAAATCTATCAAGAGATAAAATAGGAGTCTTGGATAAATGGTCTCCAGTGAATTGTGCAGCATATTACATATCCTGAGTTGGAAAAGCAGTCTTCTCCCTACTCACATGCAGTGAGGATAACACATAAACCACCAGAGTTGTAGAGCTTCCATGTAAAATAAAGGAAAACGGATCATTCAGGTAAAGCATTCTGAACACATAACTAAAATTTAGACATATATAGATCATTACAATGCAGATTTCCTTCCTTCAGCAACTGAGGAGCAAGGAGGTGAGAAAGGCTATGGTGATGAATGATTACCAAAAAAGCCAAGTGATTTGTAGGCAGGCATTTTAGTTGAAAGTGCTTCCATCACTGGACTCCTTGCTTCTCTCATGGGGCCTCATTTACATGACAAAGTTTTCATTTCAATTCAGTTCTGAACATCTACAATTAAATTTATTTATACACTACAATACTTAAAGGGATGCAGCAGAACAGTCAAGGAACTGAAATAATTTGATTCATGCAACTTAACCTGGGTTTTGTACTTCTGATATCAAATACTCAAAACAGTGATTGCAGCTGGTATTTCACAGCCGACTCGGAGAGAAAATGAGTTGGGTCAAATATATTTTACTAGATTCTCCAAGTTGACAAGTGCAGTAAAGTTATACTAGAACTGACAAAACATCCATAAAAGTTATTAGAAACAAGCTTTTCATATCAAGGCAAAAGACAGATCAATTAATAAGTAGTTTATTATTACATGTAGCCCAATGAGTAATTCTGGAAATTTATCTTTCAATCTTGAAGTTGTCTGTCTATGCACCACTAGAGATTTTCAGGTATTTTCTTATTAAACTTGCTAGCAAAACAGTTTTTACTGGGTACTTTATCAAAGGCAATTCAAGTTTTGTTATGCAATGACTCATATTTTTTTATAATCTAATAACAGTGACCTGAAATTGAATACAAATCTAAAAATTCACCTTGATTCCACAGCAACATGGTATTTGGAGACAAGGTAGAACCACACATTTTTCAAATTCAAAGATGTTTCCTAGCCCAGTGAACAAACACACAAGCAACTGTTATATGAAAACTGTTCAGTTGTTGCCAATTAACTACAGTTATGTTCTTTAATGTGTTGGTCTGATGCTTGGTTGCTTTAAGTACAGTTTGGTCAATAATTTCCTAAGGAAACTATTTGGGATACAAAAAATAATCTGAGTAGAGGAAAAAGTTGTCATCCATATAATACATACGTTTTGGTTAAAAAAACCCCAAACCATTCTTTAAAAACTTGGTTTACAGAATTTACACATTAGGTGCAACATGCTACAAGGTTTTTTTTATTTTCAGTGTGTGGGGCCTACAGGAAAACTGAGGAGAGGCTCTTTATCCAGGGGTGCAGGAATAGGACAAGTGAGAACAGTTTTAACCTGAAAGAAGGGAAATTTAGATGAGATCTTGGAAATAAATGTTTTCATGTGAGGGTGGCGAGGCACTGGCACATGTTGACCAGAGAAGTCATAGCTGCCCCATCCCTGGGGGTGTTCAAGGTCAGGCTAGATGGGGCTTTGAGCAACTTGATCCAGAGAAAGGTGTCTCTGCCTATGACAGGAGGCATGGAACTGGGTGGGCTTTAAGGTTCCTTCCAACTCAAACTATTCCATGATTCCAGCCCCTCTCCACAGTATAAATATGAATGCTTCCTTTGTAATTACAACAGTTTTAATATAATTCTGTGAGGACATGCACTGCTATGCAGATGTGCAACTTCCATCTGGCAATAACATTTTCATGGGAAAACAACAGTATGGGGAAAAAGTAGAGGGAAACGAAATGAAGACGTATTTTCAAATGTCATGACTAATATGTACACTTAATAAACACAGTAATCATAGTTGCAGAGAAAAGCTACATTATTTTCACCCCCTTCTCCTTGAAATAAGGATGCATCTTAGTGTTGATAAAGAAGGGAAAATTACTTCAGAAACTCTTCAAAGGAAATTATTTTTGCAGACTTTATCAAGTCACATTTTAGGCAACATTGGCATAGTTCCCTGTTTTTATTTTTATATCCTGGTTTCATTTCCAGTCATAAAGCATACTTTGTTTTCAAAAAGATGCAGAAGCAGTTAATAATTTTCATACTTTCTCTTAAACCAGAAAGTAAAATAATGCAAGTCTTCAAAATAAGTTCTTATACAGCACCCATTATCTCACAGAAAACCACTCCAAAATAAAGCCTGGATGAATTTTCATAGACCAAGCTGTGAAAATTTACCCAACATGTAATAGACTCTAATAATATATATTTTTTTTCCATAATACTGATTTTTATTTGCTTTCTGAACAGATAAATCAGAAAAAACAACACAAGAGTTGACACAAACTCAAGCTCAATGTCTCAGCATGAACTTTCAAGAAAACATAAAGAATTTTAAAGAAAAAAATTAGGTTGCTAAGAGAAGTTGTAGATCTCCCATCCCTGGAGGTGTCAAAGGCCTGAATGGGAATGGGGCTTTGAGCAACATGATCCAGTGGAAGGTGTCCCTGCCCATGACAGGGGGCTTGGAACTGGATGATCTTTAAAGTTCCTTTCATTCTATGAAATCTACCAATTCACCTAAGCCAAAAAGCAAACACTTAACCAGAAATTCACACACACAGCTCCTTTTTGCTGAGCTTGCACAGAAACAACTTTCAAACTATGATGCAAGCAGGTATCATTTAAGTATTTACAACATGATTATTCAGATAAGGTTTCAACCATTTCCATAAGCAATTTCAGGGGGAAGGAAGCTGAAAAAATATGGAAATTACTGCAGCACAACATGTCCATACTTGTAGAAATACCAAATTTAATGTGCAGCATGAATCATTTTTAGCCCTTCTAAAAGCTTTAAATAGAAAGACACTATCTAGGATTTTTAATCAAAGCAACATTTTGAGGAAATAGACCACTCCATAAACCAATAAATAGTCTGAATGGACAAAATATCAAAAATCAGACTGCTTCAGCACAAGCATGTGCAGCCTCCTAAAATAATAATGGCTCTAGTAGGACTCAAGTATTCAAACCTATCTCCAAGGGTACCTGGGTAATATTGATATTTGTACAGGAAAATTATCTTTTCAATGGGCAATTGTTTGCCCAGCATCGGCATATCAGATGCAGTTTCCAGCCATATATTTCGGTCTGCCTGCTTGGCCAAACTGATATAAAAGTCCTCAGATTTGTAGTCTAGCATAATCACCTATCAGGCTCAGGAGATGCTGCAGGGAAACATGTAAAGTAATAGAACATAAAAAGCAACAGTTTCAGCCAGCCAGCTTTAGAGGGGCCAATTCTGGTTTGATTTATACTGGTTTAAGTCAGAATCTCATTACATCTACATAACAATCTATCTTCCTGACAAGAAGGCTGGGTGCTTTTGTGGGTCCAGGCTGCTCAGCAGTTGCTGCACTCCTACAAAGCAATGTTAACTCAGCTCAACCGACTCATTCTAGTATTTGATTTATTTCAGCCAGCAATACAGAGAGACAGAGTGTGTCTCTGAGAGATGGAATATGGCTGGGTAGCTGTCAGGCAGGGAATGCCTTTAGTTTGCATGTTACCTCGTTATTAACCAAAAGTGAGTCACCATCCTCTACCTCATCAGAGCCTTTGACTCAGGGGCAGTAGACGTGGCATTGTATTCCAGCCAAAAAGGCAGGCAAGAAGCACATTGGTTCAGGTGAACTCTCACAGCATACCTTCCAAACCACCGCACTGTTTGCACTCACACAGTAATTATTGTTTATATTTATCTGTAATCTGCATATATATTTTAATTGAGCCACAAAAAGCGTGCTCTTACAATTAACAGTAATCTTCAATTACTTCCAACCAATGCATAGTCTCACCTGCCAATTAATTACAGAGTTAGTGAAAAGCATTTACAAATTAGGCAATTGAAAAGCTGAAAACAGCAGAGGACACAACCAGGCAAGGAAGGAAATAAAAATCCCCTAAGTTAATTTGTGACTCTGTTCTTGTGTCCACAACCAAAGGCTGAAGGGAACGTACTGAAACTCAACTGGCAATTTTCCAGGATGCCAAAATGATGTTTTATACATAATAGGTCTCTACAACTAGTAAGATTTATAGCACATTCCAAAATACGAGGCTCTTTATGGAAACAATAGATCAGCCCTTGTTTTACAAGTTACAAATGCTTTTTAAGAGCCTTTTTCCTAACAGTCTTTTGACTTCATAACAGCTGTAATTAATGTTGACAGAAGCTGAGCTCCAAAGTTTTTCATGCATTGCAGCAAGAAAGATGTCCCACCAGGGGTTCAAAAGTTAGAGAAAAAAGGGGAACTTATTGTAGGAAAGTATCTTGGTCAGCCACCTACAAACACATTTTATATCACATTTTAATTAAATGTTATTGTTCTGGTAAACTTATTATGTCCCTTCTTCAGACAGCCCCAAACAGTCTAACTGGAAGTGCTAGGACTGCTCTTCTAATTTCTAATCTTAATCCTACCTGATTAATACAGGACAAAATGTTGACACAAAAGCAAGTGAGTGTAAACTGCTATGAATATATGATTTTTTCAGAAAAGCTGTAATTATATTGTGGAATTCAGTGCCCCAAGATGCTGAAAATATAAAAGGATGAATTATAAAGTGTGCATTTACATGAGTATATAAGTTCAAAAATCAATCAGATAAATTAATGGAAGTCCGTAGGGGGCTATTAAAAATGTGTATATAACTCGCTGAAGTTCCTGCACGTCAGAGAGAAGTTGTAAAGCATGAAAAAATACAACTTTGTACTCATCAGTTCTTGCATTACTGCCATAAGCATCCAATATAAGCTACTGGCAAAGAAAAGGAACAGGGATAGAAGACAACTCCTGGCCTGTCCCTGTCGCCTGAATATTTTTCATGTAAAGATAAATCAAGTAAAAGCCCTTATGCTATCCAAAGATTCTTCTCCACTTAATTTTTTCACTTTATCCAAATTGCAGAAATGAAGCCCCCTTCACTCCATGTATTGAAATATGCTGAAGGTGACCAGTGCAGTCATTTCTAAAGTCTGTGATGGAATGTAATTTTCTTGTGTAAGAAAATTAAGAATAGTAGCGATTAAACATTCTTCTCATTCTAGGAAATCTTAGAAAGGCCTCTAGGCATTAAATTAAAGCAACCGATACTAGCTCCATGCTGCAACCATTCATAACTGATGCCTTAAATAGTAACATTTTTATTAGCCTTCACCATGTGAAAGAAGTTTTCCTTTGGATTAATTTACCTTTTCAATTACTATACAGAACACTGGGTATAATTTGACAGTGCTTGACGTGACAGTAACAATAAGACCAGTCTTCACTTCTGATCCATGCACTCTAAATGGATTACCATGGAAACATTTATCCCTTTACACCTTTGATACTGAGATTCATTCCCTCGAACATGTCCAGATAAATAAGACTGCTGGCCTGTATATTTTAATAGTTGCTGAGGGAGACCATAGGAAGGAGGGGCCATAGGAAGAGAGACTGAATGCTTATATAGCCTGGAGCAATATATTTTTTTAAATCCCCTAACAGCAAACAACATCCATTCCTGAGTAAAGTTTGCTTTCAATGTTGCCCCTGAACTATCATCAAACATGGATTTTTGATGAGTATCCAAACACATTACCTTGTAGAGTTAGCAGGCAGACTGAAAGTCCTGTCAGAAAACTACATCTCCTGGTGGATATACTACAGCAATGTCTCCTCTATAATTACATGGGAGTTTATTCAGGCAACAGGTGCAAAAAAATTCTGAAAAACTGATTCCAGCTCCAATCTCCAAAAAGCCTCTTCAGGGACCAAGGTAGGCTAATGATGAGGCTATGACAAGATTAAAGAGTAAAGACTGTTTTCTTCTCTTGATGAGTGTGTTTTATTATGTATAAGTAATAGGATTTTCTTTCTTAGGTTTTCACCGTAAGTGAAAAACTAATGGACCACAGGGGTTCTCTCTCTGCAGGTTTCAAGCCGCATGTGTACTTCCAGCTGCAAGCTGGAAACTCTGCTTCTAATGGTAATGCATCTTGCCTAAAGTCCTCAGCAGAATCCTTCAGATCCCAGGAGCTTTACCTCTCCAAGTTGAAAAAGGATGTGCACCTAGAGATGAGTGTCATAGCTATTCCCTTGCCTGAAAAAAAGGTTTCATCTTTGTAGCTACATATTTATATTCCAAAACTATCAAAAATATAAAATTGCCTGTTTTAATCAGTACTCAATATTAGTCCTCATATGAGAAGCAGCACAGTTACTTAATATAATAGGAATTAGGTCAGCTTCAGATTACTTATAAATGCCTGGTGTACTCGCGTAGATTTTTTTAAGTTAAAAATAGTCTTTGTTTACATTAGGTGACCTTTTCTGGACTTAAATTCCTATTTTGTGTTTTCACCTTGCAAATGTTTTTATCATCTTGAAAATGGAAGCTTATTGGTTTAACTTTTTGTACCCTCAGTAAAAGCATCTATGCAGGTCAGGTTTTTGGGGGGTTGAACAGTCTTCTGTGCTCTGCATCCCATAGAGGTTGTGTTCATTATTGGAACTTAAATCAAAATATTAAATAATGGCCTGCACATAGGCTTTCCAGCTTAGCCAAAAGGTAAATTCTTTGGACGCATGGTACCCTTCAATGCCTTACCATTGTATTAAATAGCACAACTCCTCCTGAATCATTAAAAACATCCTTGCATCAGCAAAGAACTGGCTAGAAGTTTCCCAGCAGACTATCTGCACGGCCAGATGCAGAGATCACCACAGACCATAAATTGCCTTGAAACCCAGGACTTAACAGGTTTAGACGAGTCTCATTGTTTTGAATTTGAAACCACACTTATACAACTCTAAAATATGCTTCAACAAAAGCTTATCTGGAAAGCAATGAGGATTTTGGAGTAGCATGCCTGGGAAGATTCTATTAAAAAAAAAGATACAGCAGTTTCCAAGAAAAATAGAATGAAGTGAGGAATTTTGTTTCTGCGCTTTCTTACTGATAGGAATGACATCATCTTTGATACAGACATTTTCAGAAGCTAATTGGCTGGTGGTTAGGAAACCGAAAAGAAAAATTAATGATGCAAAAACCTTATCAAATTCTGCCTCTCGAAGGATTAAATGAAAATTAAATGAAAATTTGCTGAAAAGGAGGAGGTGTTGCCCTATGAAACAACAGTGGAGCAAGTGAGAATTACAACCTGATAAGAGTTTAGGTCAGAATCGTAATCTTAGGAACTCAACACCAGCAATTAAGGGTTTAAAGTAAGTTACCTGATGTATGAAAGCCTAATACATCTCATTTGATGTTTTCCTCATTAAAACCAAGCTATCCATGTCAAACTCTGAACAAAAGAAACATCTGCTTCTGTTTCAGGATGCTGAACAGTTGTTGGGTAGAGACTTTTCCAAATACGCTTGTTTTTATAACAGGAAGTGGAGATTGGTATTTTTCATAAACAGGACTTTGGTCTCCAAAATATCCTCTAGTGGCCTTTTTTAATATCAAAACATTTGTATGTCTCATTTCAATACTGCTTTATATTCAAACCTTTTTTTTAACTGTATTTCATTGCCATTATCTGTAGTCCTCAACACAGGAAAGACATAGACTTGTTGGAGTGAGTCCAGAGGAGGCCACAAAGATGATCCAAGGGCTGGAGCACCTCCCATATGAGGACAGGCTGAGAGAGTTGGGGTTGTTCAGCCTGGAGAAGAGAAGGCTCCAGAGAGACCTTAGAGCAGCCTTCCAGTACTGAAAGGAGCTACAGAAAAGATGGGGAGGGGCTCTTCATCAGGGAGTGCAGGGACAAGATGAGAGGGAACAGTTTCAGCTGAAAGAGGGGAAATTCTTCTAGAAAATCTTCCAGAGATATTAGGAAGAAGTTCTTTACTGTGTTTGGGCTTTGAGCAACCTGATGCAGTGGAAGGTGTCATTCCCATGTCAGGAGGGTTGGAACTGGATGATCTTTAAGGTCCCTTCCAACCCAAACCTTCCTATGATTCTATGACAGTAAAGCCAGTTAAAAGCAAAACTAAACAAATACCTTTATGAAAAAAACCCTGTCATTTAAAGAAAGAGACAAGAAGGCCTCATTTCCTTTCTACTGCAAGTATTTAAAAAATACTGTATCTTCAATCAGATTCAGAAGGCGAGCAACATTTTAGTTCAGAACTTCAAGCCTTCACACAGCTCAGCCTGCATCACTGTTGCCTGGATTTCTGTATACACCAATAGAATGTCACCAAAAATGTATGCTCATACCTGAATTTCAAAGTCAATAAATATTTTATTGCTGGAAAGAATTGTCCTTGGATCCATAAAGTGTTACCATAATTAAGTTAAAAATATGTGACTGTTGTGGAGGCCAACTGTTGTGTTTGGCTGCAGAATCCATCATAGCAATTATGGTGCTGTGTGTCATCAGTTACAAGTTACTTTAATGACTTGTTTGCTAAATCCATCTCCTACCTACAAAAGTGCTTTAATTCATTAATTTGCAAAACGCCTTAGCATATAAGCATTAAAGCTATTTTAAGAGCCACAGAAGTGTCATTCGCTATAGAAGATAACTGCAAATTAAATTAGGAGTGGGAAAGAGGAGGGATAAATTATAATGGGTGTTTATATACAGCTGTACAGAAAAAGCAGAGCATTGAGTCATAAAGGTACATTTGGACTGATGCAGGTTTTCTTTCAATTAAGCGCACTAACTAGAATTAAAATCTAACACTGCTAGATTTTGACTTGACACTTGGTGTTAGTCATGGAAATCGCAGTTAGGGTTGCTCTCGGGTCAGTGAAACCTAATGTCTGCCACTGGGAGACCATATTTTCACCCTGCTCAAAAACATCAGGTATCAGTAAGTGAGCACTTCTTTGAAGTACCATGTCAAAAATAACATAGTGAAGTAAAATCTCTCCCCTCAGAGACAATCAGCTGCAGAGAAACCCACTTCCTTCAGGTTTCAAGGAAGCACAATAGCATGAAGCTGCAGTTGAATCCTGGTGAATGAGATCAGCCAGAAGACAGAGCACACTGTGTACTAGCAGTGGATATTATCACCTCTGGAAGAAATAAAAGAGCTGGGTAGCCTATAGAACTCTATATTCTGAGAGCTTCGAATCAGTGTCAGTCAGAACAAGAACTGCCTGAATAAAAGACACTGTTCTCCCAGAAAAGCACTAAGACAAAACTCCAGACTGGTAATAGAGAAAAGAATTGCTGCTCCCACACTGTCCTCAACCTCTGAGAAATAATTCTTTTCTACTTATTAATTCTTTATATAAAAAGATTTATTCTCGTTCCTGCTTATATAAGTAATCTCCTGCTTAAAGAATTATCAATACTGAGAATGAACAGTGGCAGAATTTAAGGAATTTGGCTTCTAATTACTTTAGTAGCTCCTGCATTTAATATTTTAAACCCTTCTTAGTAGAGAGAACTGGATTAAAATCAGATTGCAGAGCAATAACTTGGGAAGTGACCTGCCAACCTCATCATGTCAGCACAATATATGGTGTCAAGCAACCATAGACACTACCTGTGGTGGAAGAAACTAAACTTCAAAAGGGAATTTCACATTACCCAATGTGCAATAGGACATAGGCTGCATTATGATTCTATGAATTCACATAGACACGCACAGGAGTACAATAGCCTCAGAGGCAGAAAAACCTACAGCCAAGTTAGATGAGGCAACATCAATAATATGCTTATTTTAAAGGTAATTAGTATTAGTTAATTATTTTCCCTATATATCCCACCATGATCATCAGCACATGCCTACTACTAAGGTTAACAATTTATTAGATACAGATCATAAATGATTTCTCTAAGTCTTAAAACAATCTGAATCAAAACAAAAGTAAGTCACTCAAGGGAATTCCTAGATTACTGTTTTTCCAACCATCTTCTGCCCTTCCCTAAGCAGTCGTGTCACCTGAGAATCTGCCTGAAGGTGGGAGATTATTTCATTGTGGAAAGTGAACATCATGCAAATATTAATAAGCAATGAAAGACCTGGAATTAGAATTAAAATAATTTTGTAGACCCAGCTGTAGGGTTCTGCTCAGAAATTACAGAGATCAAAGACAGAGAAGTTTAAACAGAGACCAGGCAGAATCATTATTGTCATTGCACGATCTCCACAGAACAGGTTTGTCAAATCAAAAATGTAGACCTGCATGCCTAGAAGAAAAACTTGTTTGTGCCATTCTGAATCTTCACCAGCAACAGCAAAATAAATCTGCCTTTGCACAGAAAGAAAGAGGAAAGGAAGTTTCTGATGGAGCAAAGTAATAAACTCCACCAACTCCCCTTTATCATTTGACTTTTCTTGAAGAGGGTCCTTTCCAAAGAAAAAGACATATTGCAACATACTGTACTCAATCATGGCTTTGTGATACTATCAGACAGGCTTTAAACATTAGCAGGGGTTGTAATTTTCGTTGCAGTGCCCACAAAAATACGTATTTTCAGAAAAAAAATATAGAAAGACAGACAGTCACGTTTGATATTGAAGACGGAGAGCCTAGGCCTAATGGGCTGGAGGAAAAGTCTAAAAGCATTTCATCTCTTTGAACTCCCTGAATGACCCCTGTGATGCAGTTGTGGCTAGCAAGACATATTGCTACAAAATGGGCAAGTGACAATAGTGTGAAGGACGGTTAAAACTTGCACACATGGTCAATTTTCAAAATATCTGGAGGCAAGACATCAGTTTGCATCCTAATTCATCTGAACAGCCTAATACAGCCACCTTCAGTACCTTTAATGTATTAACCTGTATTCTGGTGATGAGTTTAAAGCTAAACACAAAATGCTTAGCAACCAGGACTCTAAATGAGATTTATTATTTTCTGTTTGTCTTCAGACATCATGTTCAAAACACGGAGAGGTGTAACCCTGTAGTAACTGCCAACACACTATGAAGCCTTCTGATCTGAAGGTTTTATTTCCTGCAACCCTGAGCAGCATCACACCCTCGATCTCCTTACACTGCAGCAGTGTTAACTGGGAAGAACAAGCAGTGCTAACCCCTTAGACAGCTGCATTCAGACATTGTGAAGGAAACATTCACATAACCCGCTAATGACTTCAACACCATGACAAGGTTAGGGCAGATGCAGCATTAGGCTTTTCCTCTTCATTGCTGTACACTGCACTGAGAACAGTACTGGTTCTCCAAAACAGAAAAGACAACCAAGCAACTGAGATTATTTTGTTTCACCCGAGCTTGAGAAGTCCTTTGCTTTCCCATTTGGTGCCCCACAATGGGGAGCACACAAAATCTAAGCAGAAATTCAGCTTAGAAGAGTAGTAATGAATGCTGAAATACTTAACCTAGCAGGTTTCTTATTAAAAGACCTGGCAGTGCTACTTCACAGCTAGAGTGCTACCCAAACTAAAACATAAAAAGAAAAAAAAATGCAAACAATGCAGAATAGACCATTCTCCTATGAATCTTACTTTTCATTCAATATGGATACTCAAAACAATCAACTTTTACAAAATCATAGAATCACGGAATCATTTAGGTTGAAAAGACCTTTAAGACTGAGTCCAATGTAACCTTAATGCTGCCAAGTCCACCACTAAACCATGTCCCTCAGCACCACATCTACACATTTTTTAACACCTCCAGAGATGGTGACTCCATCATTTCCCTGGACAGCCTATTCCAATGCTTGACAAACCTTTCCATGAATAAATGCTTCCTAATATCCAATCTGAACCTCACCTGGCACTTCTTGAGGCCATTTCTTCTCATCCTATCATTTTTTACTTAAGAGAAGAGGCCAGCACCCACCTCACTACAACCTCCTTTCAGGTAGTTGTAGAGGGCGATGAAGTCTTCCCTCAGCTTCCCCTTCTCCAGACTATACAGACCCAGTTCCCTCAGCCACTCCTCATTACACCTGTGCTCTTCCCCAGCTCTGTTGCCTTTCTCTGGACACACTCCAGCCCCTCCCTCAATGTCTTTCTTCTGGTGAAAGGCCTAAAACTGAACAGAGGATTCAAGGTGCAGCCTCACCAGTGCCAAGTACCAGGGAAAAATCACTTTCCTACTCCTGCTGGCACACAACATTTCAGATAAAATCTAGGATGCTATTGGCCTTCTTGGCCACCTGGGCACACTGCTGGCTTATGTTCAGCTGCTGTTGACCAATGCCCCCACATCCTATTTCATCATGCAGCTTTCCAGCCACTCTTCCTCAAAAGTGTAGTGTTGCATGAGGTAGTTGTGACCCAAGTGCAAGACCCGGCACTGGCCTTGTACCTCTTTAGGGTAGCCAACTCCCTGTTCAAGAAGAAAAAGGGCTGAAACCACAGCAAGATGATGAGATTGGTCACTGTCTGCTTTCAGGTGTGCTGAATATACCATCTTCCTTGGTAGTGAGAGACAGCAGCAGTGGGAAGTCTGGAAATAAACAGCTTTATTTTTCTTTCTGTGGAGAGGAGAAAATTGGTGAAATAACTAAAATGAGTGTTTAAAATCTAGAGGTGAAGGGAGAGCAAGGTTTAAGGGTTTTTTGTTATACACCAAATGGAAGCATATTTTAAGGGGAAATTTTCACTAGAAATGGGGCATTTGTACCCCCCATATTCCCTAGAGTAAATGGCTGTAATAATGAGGAATATCCTAGCAAAACAGGAATAAAGATATTGCATCCATCTTCCCATAGCAAGCACTCAATGGTAAGAGAGGTTATCACTGTTGCAGTTGAGAATACTCATGAAAATCTAGAAATCTCTGTTGAATTCACTGGCAGCTGCACACACACAGAGCCCTTTGAAAAACAGGTCCATGTCTCTTGTTAAGGTCAGCTCTGCTAGCAGCCACCTCTCCCAGGGCTGGGGAAACTTCCAGCAGTCCTCCAATAAATATCATACAGTGAAACAGAAGAGCCTTTTAGCTGCCCTGTTGTGGTTTTCCTCAGCTTTCTGTGCACCCAGCAATAAAGGATAACCTTAAAATTTCAAATCAGAGCTATATACCAACTCTGCTTAGCTCCGCCACAGAAAAAAACTCTGGAACTACACTCCTTCATGGGTCTCTGTCTGAAGATACTGGAACAACTGCTCTGAAATGAAGCTTTGACTGAAAAATGCCAGGAGCTGTAATTTAGCAGCTGCAGACCTCAGTAATGAAATTCCATGAAAGGCAACTCATTCTTTTTTCTTCACTGTATTTCTAAGTAGGTCTCCACTGCTTTAACCTTTTTGGGGGAATTACGGGTGAAGGATCTGAAGGGCAACAGAAAAATCCATGTGCTGTGACACATTCACTCATCTTGAATCAATGGTCACGAAATCAGCAGTATCAAGATCTTACCTATGTGTATTAAATAAGATAGACACACTATTTGCATCCACAGGGGTGCTATACATCACCCATTTACAGCTGGGGAGCGGACAGAGAAGAAATTAAGTGGGGGGGGGGGAAGGGGGTGTTATGGGTACCGTGATAATTGTATATTATTTTCCTTTTTATCCCTTCTCTTTCTGTTGTTAGCAATATCAGTATTACTAACAAACTCATGGGTGCTTTATGAATAATAATCAAGGTAGATTGATGCCTGTTTGATGTATGTAGTTGATTTTACTGCACCAACCTTGCTGCAGATCAAATGAAAACACAGGGATTGCAGTTTCCATGAGGAGCTGGGTAGAGCAGTGGAGGGAGCCTGTGGTGCTACTTAGCAAAGGTGCATTGCCAGCACTAGATCTGCCACTGGCCAGCGGCCTGAGATTGTCTTCTGCACCTACAAAATGGAGATAAAGGTGCTTAGTGGTCCCTTTCTGCCCTACGTCCTACACTGGAAAATTGATGTTTTAATCACATATTGAAAATTCTGTGCTTTCATTTTGTTTTGTTTCATTTCTTCATTTCAACTTTGAAGAAATACCACTTGTTTAGAGAAGGAAAAGAAACAAGAAGCATACTAAAGCAAACGTAAGTTGAACGCTTACATAATAATGAGAGAGTGATCAAAGAAAAGCTAACAGCAAAATAAGAAGGCAAGGAGAAGCTACATAAACCTAGAATGTACAAATCAATGCCAGCACAGCCTCCTAATTAGAACCTGGCAGATTACACTGGTGCACACAAGAGGTCTGTTAGGTGCTTGTGCATTCTTTCCCTCACTCCTGCACTCAATGCAGAAAGCATTCAGCCCTTGAATTTCAAGTGTCAGTGCATGCAAGCCCCTTTTCTGATTGCTGCTTCTTTGTCTAAATTACAAGCTCTTAGGAGCAAGCACTTTGTTTCTTACTATGCTACACAAAAAACCCCACCACTATGCTGATGTTCTAACAAAGACAGACAAGACAATGGCATTTCAAAAGGCTGATTAAGAAAAGCCATTACTCATCTCCAGGGTCTTATAAAATTCCCTTTGGGAAGATAAATAGTACTAAAAATACAGGCTTTTGTGAATAAGGCACAAGATGATAATACTTTAATTTCCATAGGAGGAAAGTTATACATTTAAGTTATAACTGCTTTTATCCTTATGTTAGCTTCGAGCCAGAATTTAATTGCAGCATCATGAAGAAAAAAAGAAAGGTAAGGTACTGTTGAAGGGAAGGTACTGGCCTATCGCAACTGTAAACATTTGGCAGTTGTAAAGTGCTGAAGACAGAATTTCTCAATAATAACCGTGTGATAGGAGAGTAGGCAGTTAATGAATTCATCCACAAGCCAATAAGTTTGCTGAGTGATATGGAACTGTCTGGCCTAACCCACCTCTATTAAATGAATCCTCTGAGCTATAGTCATGCCTTGAGCAAGCTTGCCTCAAACATCTGAAACAAAGGTTCATATTGGAAGGAAACCAGACAAAACACACAGTGCATGAGTTTCTAAAGA
>WAAB01015861.1:59305-96195 GCA_013389865.1 Piaya cayana
AAAAAACCCCACCACTATGCTGATGTTCTAACAAAGACAGACAAGACAATGGCATTTCAAAAGGCTGATTAAGAAAAGCCATTACTCATCTCCAGGGTCTTATAAAATTCCCTTTGGGAAGATAAATAGTACTAAAAATACAGGCTTTTGTGAATAAGGCACAAGATGATAATACTTTAATTTCCATAGGAGGAAAGTTATACATTTAAGTTATAACTGCTTTTATCCTTATGTTAGCTTCGAGCCAGAATTTAATTGCAGCATCATGAAGAAAAAAAGAAAGGTAAGGTACTGTTGAAGGGAAGGTACTGGCCTATCGCAACTGTAAACATTTGGCAGTTGTAAAGTGCTGAAGACAGAATTTCTCAATAATAACCGTGTGATAGGAGAGTAGGCAGTTAATGAATTCATCCACAAGCCAATAAGTTTGCTGAGTGATATGGAACTGTCTGGCCTAACCCACCTCTATTAAATGAATCCTCTGAGCTATAGTCATGCCTTGAGCAAGCTTGCCTCAAACATCTGAAACAAAGGTTCATATTGGAAGGAAACCAGACAAAACACACAGTGCATGAGTTTCTAAAGACTCATGAAGGCATGATTCCCCTAAAGATTTACTGGCATTACTGAAAGTTAAACTCACGCATCCAGAGGAGAAAAGGACTCTGGCTGTATAATCTGCAAAAGTAATGGATATTCAAAAAGCCAAATAGATGAACACTGTTTGCTGAAGGGAGAAAGTTCTTTCATGTTTATGCTATTGAAGCATATTGCTGTCGGGTTTTATTAATAGGGCCCATATGGATTATTGAGCATTTCACAACAATTTAGGTTCATTTAGGTTTACAGAAGCCAAATGTGAAGTGGCTAAAGTCACTTGGTCTTACAGCCTGGAGGAGACTGAGGGGACATTGCATTGCTGTCTGCAGCTTCCATACAAGGGAAGGAGGAGGAGCAAGCACTCTGGACCTGACGAAATGGCAGGAAGATGTGCCAGAGGAGGGTTATGTTGGATATTAGGAAAAGGTTCTTCACCCAGAGGGTGGTGGAGCACTGCAACAGGGTCCACAGGGAAGCAGTCACAGTGCCAATCCTGAAAATATTCCAGAGGCATTTGGCCAGTAGCCTCAGACACATGGTGTGAATGCTGGCGTGTCCTATGCAGGGACAGGAGTTGGGTTTGATGATCCTTGTGGGTCACTTCCAACTCAGGACACTCTATGATTCTATGATTACAGTGTCAGAGAAACATGCACTGTAAATAAAATCTCCTTTTTAAGTGACCCCATTAGAATATATCACTCCATCACACAGAAGAATGTTTCAATCCAAACAGTCTTAGCACCTTTCCCATTTCAGCCTGGGAAGCTGGGCCATGGACTCTGTTCCTGTCTGCAGCACAGGGACTACTCTGAAAAGCTGTCAAGGAACAACAGCAATCATTGGTCATGGGAGATTCCAGGAAGGAAGCTAGGTTGAATTCCTGCATACTGATATGAGAAAACCAGTGATTCACATCTCTTCAGGTGGATTCAAAAGTTTATTATAAAAAAATCTCATTTTTTAAGACACAGCACTCCAGTGGTGCATTGCTTTACTCAAAAAGAAAAAGAAGACAAATGCCACCACAAGGCTGATGTGTCTGACTTTGCTGACACCTTCAGAAACAGGAACCATACAATGGTTTTGGGTTGCAAGGAACCTTAAGCATCATCCAGTTCCAAAATCCCTGCCAAGGGCAGGGACACCTCCTTCTGGATCAGGTTGCTCAGAGCCTCATCCAGCCTGGTTCTGAACATCTTCAGGGATGGGACAACCACAACTTCTCTGAGCAACCTGTTCTAGTGCCTCACCACCAACAATCAACAAAATCATGGTCAACAGACAAGAGTGTTTCCATTGTAAGACTTATAAAAAGAAGTTGGAATTCTTTCAAATTCCTTTCCTAAACAATTACATCTCAATTAGCAGTTCTTCCTGCATTTTAAAAGACTTATCCAAAGAGTTACAAATGCCTATCAGATGTGTGGCTGGTCACCCAGAAATGTCAAAATAAACCTCTTCAGGCTTAAGTATCTCTTACATAGAACAACAAACTATTCAAAAATTAACTTCAATTCTGGTATGCCTTCTGCAGTCAAAGACCAACAAGACCACAAATGTTGATTCCCTGATGTCAGAAAATACATGGAAAGCTGTTACAACAGATGGGTTATTATAAAAAGTCTTCTAAAAAGATGGAAACAAATGTTAGCCACTCTCAAGCACATACTTCATATCTTGGTGTTCGTCTAACCAAGTGTAATTTGTACTTTTTCTTTTAATGCGGAATCCCTTTTGAGCTTGCTAAACTGAAATAGCAGAACATCCATGCTACAAGAAAATAATTAATCGTGTAAGCTGCCAGCATGTGAAGCAGGTGGCTGGACTGTTCTGTTCCTAACAGAACAGAATAAAGCCCGTGTTTAGATTTGCTTCTATAAAATATTACAAAATGTAGAGACTGAAAACCAACAAAAACTGTATGGATCTGCTTCATGCAGCACTCATTTTTTTCACATACATCAAACAGCTGGTAAGGGGGAAGGTGAGGGGGAGGGCTGCAGAATGGGATTTAAGTTCTTTTTTTGGAATAGCAAATATGGAAAATTATGTTAATGCTCAGGAAAAGGATCTCCAACGAAGTAAAAATTGTATTTTCCTTCTCACCAGGCTCAGATTTGAATGAAAAAGGGGATACACAGCTGCTACTTTTTATTCTGATAAGATTTGTGGAGTAAGCACAGCCATGAGAGAATGAGTCCCATCCTTAACACCATTGCTAGGAAAAGTCTTGTTTGTTCTCTTCTGGTTGGAAATCCACTGAGGTGTCTCTGGAGGCATCAAGATGCCCTGACTTGGAAGGGACCCACAAAGATTACTGAGTCCTGTCCCTGAATAGGACAACCCCAACATTCACACCATGTGTCCAAGGGCATTATTCAAATATTTCTGGAATATTGTCAGGTTTGGCACCATTATTGCTTCCCTGGTGAGCCTGTTCCAGTGCTCCACCACCCTCTGGGTGAAGAACCTTCTCCTTATATCCAACCTGATCCTCCCCTGGCACAAGGTAGGAAAACCTTGACTACTTTTCCTGGATAACTCTGGGATTTTGGTAGTCAAATGGGATTGAGCAGTGGACCACTGCACCAGCAAGTCTTTATATAGGAGGGGTGGGAGAATTAAGTTTTTCCTAGGTTCCCTACTGTCCTTGAAGACACCTCTAAAACTGTTTTCTTCTCTCATACCTGCCATGCCCTCTGTATTTACACAAATTCATTCTGTCATACTCAGACTGTCTTTATACATGCAGACTCTTTGTGGAGGTATATGGGGGGGATGAATCTCAACAGCAAAATCAGTGTGCTTCAGCGCAGTAGGTCTTCTAATACGTAAAGAAAAACAAAGGGAAAAACAGTGCTGGAATTTAGGTTGCCAGAATAATTTTACAGCTATGTTAATCAAGAGAAAATATGGAAGCTCTCAAAATGAGCATTAAATTCCATAACGCACATTCTACAAAAAATTTCCTTTGACAGATGTGGGCTATCAGTCTTATTTGCCTGTACTCTGTGTGTTTTAAAAAAATAATATTAACATGAACATTTAACATAACTTTGATTTTTCCTAGTGATGTTCCCTGTAACAGGGAGTTGGTCCTGAAGTCACTTATTCACCATATAGCTCAAGGGAATTAGCTTGTTCAGAGCCATCCAGGTGTTAGCAAATACAGCACAGAAATGTCTTAGCTCTCTTTGTGGAACTAATACAATGAAAATGTACTGATAAAGACACCAAGTATATAAATTGCATCTCATGAAATAACAATTTATGAGAACCACCAGCAGGGGAGCTGGAACTGGATGATCCTTAATGTCCCTTCCACTCCAAACCACTCTGTGTTCTATGATCTTTCTACACGAAAAAAGTCTGAAATATTATTTACTTTATTACTTTACCTATTACTTTATTACTTTACTTATTACTTTATTCTTTTCTCGTGTATAAAGTAATTCCTATGCTTATTGTATACCACTGTAGTAAACCAGAAGTTTCCTTGATTTTCAGGCATCCTAGTGCATTTTTAAGTTTCAGGTTAAAAATTAACTGAAGTTTCCCTTTTATACCTGCAGATAGTTATGTCAAACAGCAATTCAAGACAAATAGCAAGGGATCTTTAATTAGCTAAAGCTACAGGTGGAGTTTCAGGTAGGCAGAATGTAGTTAGCTGAATTAGAATTTACTCTCAAAATTATGATTAATTCCTGCAGAAAATAGTAACATTTTAAAGACAATAAACTAATGGAATCTGAAATTTACATCACATCTGAAAGAAGGTACCTCCTGTATTTAATTTCTTCTAACAAATGAAGTGTCCATTTGGGTCAATGGGGGTTTGGTGTACACTCAAAAGGAAGAAGAAAGAAAGGGGTATTTCTTACCTACTTCAGAACAAAGGATCAACACTTACAAATCAACTGATATCACTTGCAATTTTCCCTGGAGTATCACTGAATTAGTGTGACTTCTTCTCAGTTCTAACAAGTTATGTTTGAAACCAGAAAGCCACATACAAACCATTAACTTGCAAAAAACCACAATCCTCATCCATCTCAGGTTATACCCATCACATTCTTTTCTTACAATGGTATCAGTTTCTATATCCTTTCAAGCCCTGATGAACAAGAATACCTTTCATTAATGTCTTCCTTATTTTTGTGATAAATCCCAATAGCCCCAAGATTTCTTTTCAAACCCTCACAGTCCTTTTTTTATACCAACATCATATCAAATCCTCATATCACTGACACACAAAAAAAAAAAAATCTGATCAGCTAGATTCTGCGTATTACAAGATCCACTACATTTAGCTTTTTCACTCAAGTCAAAACACAACCTTCCATACCTTCTCACTTTACGTAACCACATGCCCAAGTCCTCTGGTAGGAATCAAGAGGAATGTGCTGTGACAGTCCCAAATGCAAATGATTTGGAACATTCTTGCCACTGAGGTTTCTTCATGACAGAGTTGAGGAGACCTTGCGAGTACTGGGACTGAAATGGTATATTAAGGAAAACCTTGCAGAGAGGTTTGGGAATTTTGTGTGCCAGTTAACAAGAAAACATGCACTGGACCTGGTAAATTTGGGGGTGGGGGTTGGATTCTATTAGACAGCAGAACGTCATTAGACTTAATTTGGTACCAATCCCTTCTTAGGCATTTTAGGTTGAGCATCAGGAGGATGACATTAATTCAATCAAGCAAAACCAATCATGTATATGCAGTAAGTCTGGCTTCTGTCAAAATATTTTCAGTGCTCTGCTCCATGCCCTAAGGATGATCAGCAATCAGCATCTTAGGAAAAAGCAAGTCATGAGCCAAAAAATGCCTTCCTTTTACCAAGTACCATGTTGTAAATTTTCTATTTTGTGATCATGTTTCTTGCATGTACAAATGCAGACTTAATTTAGCGTGTCAGTAAGTCTGCTGTTAACTTCGTTATATGCTTATTGGAGTTTTAATTTTTCAATGCATTAATTAGTAGACTTGTATTCTAATTTATAATTGTCATTATATTCTCATGAGCAGCAAACTCAGCTTTCACATATTTCAAAATCACTTGAACTGTAGTGTTTCTTCTGAGGTAGCTAAACTTTACCAATCTATGAATTGTCTACTAAGGGCCTTGCAGGTATGTCATGGGAAAAGGACTTTGATGCTCAGAGGCTCAATAATTAGAAAGTAGAAGCCAAATAGAAATTAACTTCAGTTCAATCAGGTTTTATCATTCCGCAGTCATATCTAGAAAATACCAGGGCAGTTCAGAACTGTTTTGATAAGGTAGTCAGAACTTGGGAAGGGCTAAAATAGTAAATAGACTATTTTGTAAAAACTAAGGAAAAATAATAATAAAAGCTGCTAAAATGATGGTTTGGAGTGTTATCACCAGCATATTATTTAGATAATGAAAATTAAATAACGAGTCAGTCAACAACAATAAAAGGAAAGTATGGAACTTTTTACAGAAGAACCATACCTGGGCACACTGTAAGCTTCAGCTTGTTGATAGCCTGGTTTTCCTGTACCTGTAATAATGAAAATAATTCATCTGCAAAATCTCCTTAATAAGGAAAAGTCTAGTGGATGAATAAAGCAATTTAGACGGGAGTATAGAACCACCCTCTCTTACCAGCTATTATTACTATTATTGTTCCTGAGAGCTAGGAACTTGGAATGTTATTGCCAAAATACATACAGCCACAAAGAAATGACAGAGTTATTTTGACAATTGTTTTAAATAAAAATTAAAAAGCATGAATAGGTAGACAACTATTCATATCACTGTGGAAGTAGCTGGGCAAAGTATCTGATTGTGTTTACGTCTAAATGCTATGTGAAGGATTGCTGTTACACAATTCTTGTCTCAAAATGCAACAAGAAAACCTTTCTTATTTCCTTCCTGTCCTATTGGAGAAAACTACAAAGGCTGTAGCAAACTAAGAGATAGAAAATGTTAAATATCTTTCTGGTAACTTTGAACACAAGTTACAAACCTCATAAAGTAGAGATATGCAAGAAGAGTGAACAGATACAGAGTTATTTTGGGTAACCTTAGAGCTATTTAATATGAAACAGCATAAAATTCTTTTTGTTTTTTCCTCCACAAGTTTAGGATATGAGACATTTTCCATCAGAATTAATGACAAAATCTCATTGAATTCAACGAAGCAGAATCAATCCTATAGTTCCGTCTATCTTTAATGGCAGTTATATCTATAAAACAGGTGTATAAGGAGGCCTGAAGTAAAATGTTGAGAAATTGCTTAGTGCAAACGAAAATGACAGCAAGATTTTAAAAGACAAGAACAGGACTGCTTAGACTGGGGAAAATGAAGATGGGCTGGGGGAAAATACCCTAACTGTTGTTGCAGGCTGTATTGATCAAGATCAGAAAGTAGAAAAGCTCCATAAGTAGATTTCCACCAGAGGGAGAAGTCAACAAAAAATCATATCTAGGTTGAAGCAGAGGAGATGGGTGCTAGTTGAAAATAATGAATACTACCTGCCCCTCCATGGATCAGCCCATGTATATTATGTGATAACAATGAAATTTCTACCCATTCTTCTTAATGTTTGCTATCCCAAAGACAGCAAGTCCAAACTAAAGCTTTTTTGGCTTTTATTCCCCAAGAAGAAACCACATCTCACACTCTGCAATTGTACTTGTTGGCATCCCCATGAGTGGTACTTAACCTCTCCTGGGCTCAGGGAGGGCCAGACCCTCAGCCTATACAGAAATATTCACACACTGCTGCGCACACTGCCAGGTTTTTGGCTGCCCTTTCTCTACCCCAGTGGTCTAACAGATCCAATATTTTCTCATTAGCTTAAATAAATTATTCCTCATTTTTATACCTTTGAATATCGCTCTTCAAACTCCTGTTTTGCTTCCTCTACCCATCATAGTCCCTTTCATGTCATTAGAACCCCTTGGACTCCAAGTCTGTTTCTAAAGGACAGATTTTGATTTCAATAAACTATTGTACCTTATTATCTCTTGAACATATTATGGGGGCTCTCACCTTCCTCCATTTCTTCCCTTTTACATCCCAGGGTGTGCACACTGTACTCTCTCTAATGCTAATAAGGTTCTCTTTACATGCCTTCATGCTGAGTCCAAGGAATTCATTTTCCTACTTTTACCTTTCAGGCAGTTTCTGACTTCTTTAAATAGCAAAGTTTCCTCCTTGAAGGCTGATGTTGCTTTTCTAGCCCTTGGTGCAATACCTTTGAGCAGCATTTGACATAATGACCTCACCCATTCTCACTCATCTCCTCAAAGACATTGAGGACTATAAAGACTTATTTAAAGTAATGTACCTGACATTTTTTATCTGTCACTGGAGTTAACTGACTTAGCAATTCTGCAAAAAAAATTGCTTCCGCAAAGGATTTACATTGTTCATTTTGTGGAATAGATGGTGAGGCCAGCAGGAGCAGGGAAGGGATCATCTCCCAGTACTTGGCACAGAGAAGGCCACACCTCAAATCCTGTGTTCATTTTTGGTCCCCTCACTACAAGAAGAACGCTTAGAGGCTGGAACAGGAGCATCCATAGAAGGGTAACAATGCTGTGGAAGAGTCTGAAGCACAGGTCTTATGAGGAGTGTCTAAGGGAACTGAGATTGTCTAGCCTGGAGAAAAGGAGGCTAAGGGAAGACCCCCATCACACACTACAGCTCCCTGGAAGGAGTTTGTGGTGAAGGGGGTGCTGGTCTCTTCTCCCAGGTAAGAAGTGATAGGATGAGAAGAAATGCCTCAAGTTGTGACATGGGATGTTTAGATTCAGTATTAGGAAACATTTATTTATCAGAGAAGTAGAGAAGAATTGGAAAGGGCTGCCCAGGGAAGTGGTGGAGTCACCATTGCTGGAGGCGTTCAAAAAACATGTAGCCGTGGAACTTTGAGACATGGTTTATTAAACACAGTTGTGCTGGGCTGAGAGTCATAATGGATGATCTTAGACATCTTTTCCTACCTTAATGATTTTATTATATGATTTTATTATTTTCTATTCTACTTTATTTTATAATAGCCATGGCAAAACCTCAAGAAGCTGGGAATACCTCAAGTGCAATTTCTAACCACAGCTCTTTGCAAAGTGATTTTTTGGGGCCAGTTGGGACACATAAGAGCATTATTTGGGCATCTAAAGTGCTTTGGAAAATGCTGGCTATCATTTACTCTCCTTACACTACGGCTGCAGAGCTGTATCTCTGTCTTACAGCAAGGAGGGACCCTGACAGCAGGGTACCAGGTGGAGACAGGGAGGTGGCATCTCTGCAGGCCAGAGCATGGGGTTCAGGGGCTCCTCCCTGAGGACAGGCAGAGGCTGCCTAGTTCCAGACAGTTTGGCAGCAGCACGCTCTCCCTTCCCTCAGAGCCCAGCCAGACCCCCAGGTGAACACAGGAAGGGAAGGTGCTACTTTAATGTACATAATGATTCAAGTGTTTGCCTTTTACTTTCTCCCTACTGAATCATGAGGATCAGGAATAAAACATATATAGTTATCAACCAGGTCAGCATGGAGGCAGGTGCTGGTCACTCCACTAGCTTGAGGGAAGCAGAAATTGGGGCTGCTAAGACTGCAGCTACAGTAAAAATCTGTATATAAACACCTAACTGTAATTTAAAAACCTTGAGGTATCCAGCAATTATATTCCTAAATTTACTTCTCCATACAACGGATCATTGTCAT
Organism: Piaya cayana; assembly: GCA_013389865.1. NCBI lineage: Eukaryota > Metazoa > Chordata > Aves > Cuculiformes > Coccyzidae > Piaya > Piaya cayana. The sequence goes on from WAAB01015861.1 coordinate 68,609, forward strand.
TGCAAAGGGAGAGTTGAGTTTTTACAAGGAAGGTCCATGCAATGGGAGGGAATGTGAGCTGTAACCCAACCTCTGCAAAAACACCATGAAAGAGCATGAAGACATCTGCCTCAGAACACCTAAGTAATCACAGAATCATAAAATGGTTTGGGTTGGAAGGGACCTCAAAGCCTATCCAGTTCCAACTCCCCTGCCATGGGCAGGGACAACTTCCACTGGAACACATTGCTCAAAGCCTCGTCCAATCTGCCCTTGAACACCTCCAGGGATGCAACGTCCACGACTTCTCTGAGTAGTCTGTGCCAGTACCTCACCACTCTCACAGTAACACCCAAATCTGCTGATTTTCATCAGCTGCAGCACTGCCTCGCCATTTGACAATCATCTAACGTCCATTTCAATTTCATTGCATTAGGGAATAGACTGGAGAAAGCTCTGAAAACAGGAAACAAGCAACAAAATAAATAAAAGAAAGAAAACTTATGCAAGATTTAAACACAAGATATTTACTTATGGTGTTAGTATTTTTTAAAAGTCGAATTAATTTAACCATTAATTTATACCAGAGTTGGTCGTGACAATTGTCTTAGAAATCTAATCTCAACTGGCTGATATAATGCATGAATTTGCTTAAGTTCCTGCAATCACTCTTGTACTGGACACAAATCAAGTGCAATGGAGAAGGCTCACTTGTGGATGATTTGTGTACCTGGTGGCAGGCCTTTTTGCAGTTAGGATTATTATTGTTCTTTTTTAGGCATGATCAGAACTCCATAAGCTGAACACAAACTGCCTCTTTATTGTTTTCTTGGATGGAGTTACAGAAAGCAAAAGAAAACAGGGTTAGTCCCATGTAGCAGAAGTGTTTTTGTACAATTTTTAAATGGCTCAATTGAAATGCCTACAGGCTTCACTGCTGCCCACATAAAATGAAAATTGCTCAATATACTTATACCTCCCTATGCCAAATACATTATTCATACTGGAGAAAGATGAGACAATAGAAGGAAGACTACTCTGCTCAGGGGAGCACATTAAACAATCTCTTGATAGAAAATAAACCAGTGAAAGAGTCATAAGTACATTCAGTATTTTTATTTACCTATTTCAATATTCTAATTTTAGGTAGCAAAGTAAAAATCTTTTCAAAATTGTTACTCCAGGACGAAACTGGAATTCCTTCTCTGTACTACTTTTATAAACCACAAATGTCATTTAATCAATAGTTTGATAGGATTTCTTAGAGATATTCAGATATCTTTGCAACCCCTCAGCTGTGCCCAAAGCACAGGGTATCACAGAAGATGCCAATGCTTCCATTACAGAATATCCAACACATCCAGGATCTAATATTTCAGAAAACCTCCATTCTAAACGACACACAAATTATTGTACCTGAAATTAATCCCTCCCTTTGCTATTTAATGACATTTAAGAACCCATGCCAAGCATCTACAGAATAAGATTACAGAGATGTTGTAAATAATGTGGTTGCTTCACAATTCAAGCCATGGCAACTGCAGAGACATCATGGGTTTTTTTCAGGGATGTCCCTTGCATTTAGATATACACATGAAAAATGTATGCAGTGTCCTGCTCCACTTTCCTTCCTCCACCTTCCTCAACTCAGCTAGACCTAAGAATTCTCGTGCTTCTATTTCAAACAAAAGTGAGGTTATTCTTGCTAAAGAGAAAAAAACCATCAGACCTGGCAAGAAAGATGCTACCTTTCTCAGCAAAAGAGCCAAAACAGAAACTAGGATGGAGAAAGAAGAATGCTCCAAACTTTTGAGGCAATGGCATCCCGGCTTGTATCAGAAACAGCATGACCAGCAGGTCCAGGGAGGTTCTTCTCCCTCTGTACTTAGCACTGGTGAGACCACTCCTCGAATTCTGTGTTCAGTTCTGGGCCCCTCACCACAAGAAGAATGTTGAGGCTCTGGAGCGAATCCAGAGAAGAGCAACAAAGCTGGTGAAGGGGCTGGAGAACAGGCCTTGTGAGGAACGGCTGAGAGAGCTGGGGTTGTTTAGCCTGGAGAAGAGGAGGCTGACAGGGGACCTCATTGCTCTCTACAACTGCCTGAAAGGAGGTTGTGGAGAAGAGGGAGCTGGCCTCTTCTCCCTAGTGACGAGGGGACAGGACAAGAGGGAATGGCCTCAAGCTCTGCCAGGGAAGATTTAGGCTAGACATCAGGAGGAACTTTTTCACAGAAAGGGCATTGGGCATTGGAACAGGCTACCCAGGGAGGTGGTTGATTCACCTTCCCTAGAGGTGCTTAAGGCACGGGTGGACAAGGTCCTGAGGGGCATGGTTTAGTGTTTGATAGTAACGGTTGGACTTGATGATCTGATGGGTCTCTTCCAACTTGGTTGTTCTATGATTCTGTGATTCTAAGTTCACAGAGATTGTGATGAATAGGCCTTCTTAGATACAATGAGAAGTGTTCTCTCCAGTTATAAAACAAAAATGTACTTTAAGAAGTAATAAACAAGTCGTTACAAAAGAAGTAGAATGAAGGATGGCACCTTTCCCTATGGATTTGGGTATTACATTCCACACTCCAGCAGCAAAAATACCATTTACCGGGTAAACAATGACATTTCTCCCTTTGTACCTTCTGTGTTTTCTCACCTTGGTACCCATTGGTCCTATTCCCTAGGCACAACAGCAATATCTCCAGCACATCCTACGCTTCTCTTCAGTCCTTCATCCTTTTCCCTTCATACCCCATGCATACTTTACCAAGTTTGTGTGACTTGGCACTGCTGAAGGTGTTTTGAAACTACAGAGCTATGCTAACCAGTTAAATAATGTGTGGGTATTGAACAATGAAGGAGCAGGCTAAACAGAACAAATACCCTGTGGCTTCTACAGAGCCAATGATTTTCATGAAACCTATTACTCAGCAAGCAGCAAACTTAATTTTTCCTTCAGATGGAATGTGCCTGTGCTATTAACCTTACCCTTGGCCTGATCATGCCAGGTGAATCAGGAACAGTATCTGTCAGATGAGCAAGGTCCTTGAAGTGCAACAGATGCTAGGGCCCTTATCTTCTGTTGCTGTGGCTGTCTTCATAGAACACTTTGTGTTGGAAGGGACCTTAAAGATCATCCCAGTTCCATGCGCAGGGACACCTCCCACTAGATCAAGGTTGCTCAAAGCCAACCTGCCCTTGAACACCTCCAGATGTGGGGCATCCACAGCTCCATTGGGCAACCTGTGCCAGTGTCTCACCAGACTCACAGGAAACAATTACATCATAATATCTCATCTAAATCTCCCCACTTTCAGCTTAAAACCATTCCTCCTCTGCCTCCTATCCCTGAACAACCTGACAGAGAAACTCCCCATCTTTCCTGTAGGCATAGTGAGTGTCTTGTTTTTTAAATTTCTCAGTGTAACCTACACAAATGGAGGGGGAATTAACATTTTACATCAAATACACCTGAAAGCAAGGTTTGGAAGGAAAAGCAAATAGGAACATGGCAGTAACAGTCACCCTTGCATTAATCAGCAGGAAATCCTGCTGTCAGGCTTTGACAATTGATTTTATCCTGATTTAAATTTAGCCTGATCAGGTTTTTTTTTAGCTGCTGCAATTAGCATGTCTATAAAAAAAAAGATAATTAGAGTTAGAATTAAACACAGTGCCTGGAATCAATCAGAAAAGGCATGAAAGAGGTATTTCCATGGATGTTACACCTGCTTGCAGGCCTGCACCTGTACTACTGAGTCATGGGGAGTCTAATGCCTGATGTAACCCTGCAGTAATTTGTCCCAGGAGCTGAGTATGACCAACATTTGTTTTTCAGGTTTTTCTGTAGTTGTGAAGTGAATTACATAATGTGGGTTAACTTACTCTGGGTGTGTGCAGAATCCATACCAACTACTGCTACCAGATCACCTGCATGAAGGTGTTGGGCACGACACGTTAGACACGCTGCATGTGCACTGGGGCAGTGACACAAAGGTATCAGATTTACTGCAGAAGTACATCGCTCCTACCTCACTCTTGCACAGCAAATCCAGCACGTCCCACAGTGCTGGCTTTCTTGCATATTACAGAACAGCCGAGTACTTTGCTTTCCTCTTTGGACTGCTGGACAGACAGCGGCTTGGCCAGACCTAGCAAGCAGTCTCTCACCCAAGCTGCCACACTTTCCAGGAGATGTAGGAAAGGCTGGGAATCCACACTGGCAAGGTTTCCAAGTGCAATGCATTCAATTATATATGGATGTAAAAACTTCAAGCAACACAAGATGAGAAGTTCAGCCTTGCAGCCCCTGGAGAAAGGAGGAAATCTGGTGGGAGCCACTCAGATTCTCCCTGTTTATGATACCCTTCTGCATCACATGGCATAAGTAATGAATTAAAGATATAAAGCAATCTGCATATTTATCAGTTAGGGAAATTCCAGCCAGGGAAATCAACACAGACACAGTGTACTTTCTTGCCCATCTTATCTTTCCTGATATATCCTTCCCGATGCACATCATTCCAAGAGAGTTTCAGAATACAAGACAGGTACAAGTCATCTCCTGTGCTATGTCAAGCTGAAAGGACTTCTCAGCTACACAAGGACAAGTGTCAAAGATCCCATTCAGTCTGCTGCTAGAACAGGATTGCATGTTGGCATGTGAAGAAAGTTCTATGCTGCCTTTGAAGATCCAACCAAACTACATGCTTCTATAAAACTAATTATTAGCTTCTTTCAAGGAACACTAACCCTATATCTTAGCCTTTGTGTGAAGTAGCTGTATTATAAACACTATTTTTGAGCTGCCTGTAAAACATAAAGCCATGTTCACTGACAAAGGCCTTCACAGGAATTTTCTAATTTGACATTTCTAAACAAGCTAATTAATGGAGTTCAGCTCTTAATATTCTAATTGAACAGCAAAATATGCCAGCCAATTCATTTGCAAAGAGTACATGAGAGCCAGGACTTAGACTTCTTTTCAGCTTTCCAAGAATTTGTTCTAAATATTAACATTCCGATATGTTGCATATATTTACCAATTTATATTGAATAGCCTCAGGATGATGGCTAAATTTCAACCTTCTTTTCATCAAAGAAAAAGGCTAAAAGCACAGCATAAAATAAGACATGAAGGTTTTATTCGTATTGATTTAACATTACTGTAATCAGCAACCCTCAACATTAATCCAGAAGCTCTGCCTAATCTCAAATGAGATAAATATTAAAAGAAAACTTTATCTATCTTTTGGCCAGAGCAAACTGAAGATACTCAATGCTATGCCTTCATTTCGCAAGTGTATGTCTGCCTGCATGCAATAGAACATGCAGGATCTTTTCAAAGTTAATGTTTGCAAAAGTTCTATTGTATCTGTAAAAACTTGCAGACAAAAATTCTCTATTATGGAACAGACAGGATTAATTTGCTTAATCAAAAGAATATAGGAATTTAGAATTGCAGTTCATAATGACTTGTCATTCCTCAAAGTTCAGTATTTAGCACTAGCTTCTGAGCTTGACCTGGGTTTAATTCCATGTCAACATCCACCATGGATAAAACTGGTCCACGCTTATTTATTGATTTGTGAGAGTTATTTTTTTAATTACAAATGCGTCCTGCCCAAATAAATGCACATTGTCAAAAGCAAATTTTGACACTGGAAAAAATATATACACATTAAATAATTCGTGACATTTCTGACACAAGAATCTAAACATTAGTCATACTTCATTTGGAATGTGTAAAGCACTGAGCTAGATGATATTGCATTACAGCTGATAATAAAGAGGCTTTTCCAAAGGCTATAATTCAACGATTCCTGATCTTTCTCCTTTAAAAGTCTCTGGAGATTATACACACCTTTAATATACATACACATAATATACACATACACACAATATACACATACACCTCCTATACATAAGAATATGATCAACATCACAACTTGCCAAACCCCCTACACTCCCATTGGAACATAAAGTGAATGAAAAATATAACTTTGTTAGAAATAAAGGTGTAATGTAATATTTCAAAAGCAATCTACTTGCTTCAAGTCTAAAAATATCTAGGAGACCTAATTAATTTGAGCTCTAAACTGAGGAAGATTTCATGCCTCTTGTTTGTCTATTATTTGCTATGTGGTAGAGTAAAGGCAACAAGATTAAAGCTTTTGAAAAAGAAAGGGCTAATATGTTTATGCTATATTTTGGCAACAACCCAAGTTAGGAAAAAAAGCTGCCTGGCAAGAAGCTCCAAATCAAGGAACTTAAAATTAGGTTTCATAATGCATAAATAAAAAAGAACTCAATTGTTTTCTTAATAGTCAGAAATTCCCTGAGGTTCAAGCTAACCTTGATCTGCTCCCTTGTGATATTTCCCAGAAAAAAAAGCCCATCCACAAAAAGTTTCATATTAATATGAAGCATTCAGTTCTTTTTGGCAACTGTGAATTATTCATTTGCAGGAGACCTCAATGCATAGGATTACAAGGCAATTATTGTCCCAGAGGTATTCCTTGTAGTGTAGTTAGGAGAACATGTACTATAGTTGAGATGATGCATCTGTGTCCAGAGGCAGGGTAATTCTGAGCAAAACCAAGCCTCCAACAAACCAAAGCTTTAGATCTTCTAGGGAAACACACCGAATGTACAGTTGTTATGTTGAGATGGCAACATGTGCATGTCTGCTATCTATTTTGTGAACGGAATACGGGAAGACAGAAGCAGTGGACTTAATACAGCCAGTGAAGCGGGATGGGGAACAGTCTGCTTGGCTGTGGCTTTATCTGGAAAACGAATGTTTTGACACCACCTTGCAGCACTTCCTTCCAGGAGCCCATCACCACATTACACATTTTCAGAATATTTATCAAAGATAAATAAGCAATGAAGAGCAATAGGCAGTGTTCCCTTCAGGGAACACAGAAGGTGCCTGAAAACTAGTTCTTCTCCATTACTGCAAAGCTTAAAGCAGCATAAGAGAACTGTTACTAGACACAGTGGCCACGTGGCTTGAGCACAGTAGAAGATGAAGCAGAAAAGACTGATCTAGAATGCAGCAATTTTGACCACAGTCCCAGCACAGTCATTGACCTGCTGGGTGATCTTGATCTAACCCAACCTCGGTTACTTCCACACCTTTGTTTGCTTTTTTCATCCCTTCCTACATCTGAGGGAGTAGGGACTTTGAGTTTTGAGCTGTAAGCTTCAAGGGTGCCCCGCAGCAATCCCAGAACATAAAACAGAAGTTTTACATAAAGTTACAGATTTTTCTGTTGGATGTCACCTTGGATGCCCCTTAAAGCCCAACAACTAGCCTAAACCTTCACTGAGGGTGAAAGACAGTAAAGTGCCCTTACTGTTTTTCTAGGTACACAAGATTGTGAAGCTCTATAATTAAGCACCACAGTGGCATGTTAATTATGACCAGTCTTGGACAATTTTAGACTTAAATGGAGAATTTCAGTGACAACAAATGAGAGCAGTAGCATCTGAGCTAAGAAGGCACCAGATAACAAAATGTTGAGGAAGTGAGAGTGGAACCAATTCCCTCTGCTATCTTATCATAGAATTATAGAACGGTTTGGGTTGGAAAGGACCTTCAAGATTTTTCAGTTCCAACCCCTCTGTCACAGGCAGGGACACCTCCCACTAGAAAAGTCTGCTCAAGGCCCCATCTAACTTCACCTTGAGCACTTCTAGGGTGGGGGAATCCACAACTTCCCTGAGCAACCTGTACTTGTGTCTGACCACCCTCATTGTGAAGAATTTCTTCCTAATGTCTAGTCTAAATCTTACCCCCTCCAATTTAAAGCCATTCCCCCTTGTCCTATCACTACATGCTCATGTAAAAGTCCCTCCCCAGCTTTCTTGTACACCTCCTTCAGGTACTGAAAGGCCACTATACTACTGTTTCGCCTCCAAATCCTGCCTAATCTTTTTCCTTTTGATACTAAAAGTCATCACCATGCCCTGCAGCAGCAAACATAAAAGGGCACAATGCCTACCTTGCTTAGTCAGCAAGGCTCTGTGTAAGTAACACAAAGAAAAGCTGATGTGCAAGGTTGAAACAAGGAAAGGTAGTTAGGAGTTCTCCCATACCTAGCCATTCTTTTGTAACCCCATAAACAGAACAGCCACAGAATTCAAGGCTACCTGTAAAGATGAATTCACTAGTACAAAAGATTTTATAAACTAAGTTAAGAGGAAAGTAAAGGAGAAGAAGGACGAGGCAGAAGGACAATACAGAATCATAGAACCATCAGGTTGGAAGAGATCCACTGGATCATCTAGTCCAACTATTCCTATCAAACATTAAACCATGTCCCTCAGCACCTTGTCCACCTGTGCCTTAAACACCTCCAGGGAAGGTGAGTCAACCACCTCCCTGGGCAGCCTGTTCCAGTGCTCAATGACCCTCTCTGTGAAAAACTTCCTCCCAATATCCAGCCTAAATCTCCCCTGGTGGAGCTTGAGGCCATTCCCTCTTGTCCCGTCCCCTGTCACTTGGGAGAAGAGGCCTGCACCCTCCTCTCTACATCCTCCCTTCAGGTAGTTGTAGAGAGCAATGAGGTCTCCCCTCAGCCTCCTCTTCTCCAGGCTAAACAACCCCAGCTCTCTCAGCTGTTCCTCATAAGGCCTGTTCAGGTAATAACTTCAACTGCTGAGAGTATCTAGACTAAGGAAAGCTTAAAAAAACTAGGAACTACAATTTCCATTTGAATTGAATAAAAACAAAGCATTGGGTACACTTATAAGCTAGGTCTCAGGTTTTTTTAGACTTGTTGCTTTATTTATGTCGTAGTCAAAATGCAACATGATTAAAATTAGTTAAAAATTAGAAGCTAACAGATCTTTGTATTTTAAAAGTAATTTGAAATAAATATCTGAGAGGTGTCTGCCTATCAAAAAAATCCAATAGCCCTGATAATGCAGCAAGTTGCAAAGAATACAGATATCAGGCTATAGATGGTAAGGCAATAAGGCACAGGGAAATGGTCCGGCTTAGACAATCCAAAGAGTAAGGGACCTTGATTTCCTTTCAGACATTCTTGCCTAGTTTCTGAGGCTCATGACCCTCATTGCTGACAGCTCCTTTCCCAATATCAAAATGCCAGCCCCTGCAGAAAACATCAATTTCTGGAAAAAAAAAAAAAAAAGAGTAACAGATCTTCTTCCTTTTCATATCCCGAGCGACGTACCTATCTCTGACCACTTCACCACAAGACTCCTATTTTTGAAACTTATACAAGCCATGTAGAAAGAACTGTGATGTATATGGGCCAACAATGGCTTATACGGATCCATAACTACTAAAGCACAAACAAGAAAGCACTCCAGAGGTTGTAGATTTCTAAACAAAGAAAGAGAAATAGCAATTGCATACTATGCGCATTAAACGAGAGAAGCTCACTCTGTGACAAAGATCCCTTCTGTTAGAAGACTCCATCTGTCAGAAGACCACAAAACTGCAAACCAAAGAGAAAAATAAATGCTAGAAAATTAGTGTGGGAAAGTCTGATGAGCTGCAGACTAACATTTTTGTTGAGTCACCTATAAAGTCAGGATGCCAAGAATCTGCTGAAGGACACCGTCATGCACTGGCAGCTACAACTGCTGGTATATTCCTCCACATCCAACAAGACAGTGGCTCGCTCTACACAAATAAAGACTACAGGACTGTACTTACACTTGATGAAACACAGGAGCTTCTCACAGACTTTCTGAACACCCATCTACTAATCTGTCTACCCTTCCCCCCACACTCAAGGTGTCACTGGGGTTGGCCAAGTCAAGTCTATCATCTTTCAATAGGTGATGTACCACCCTTTCCCTAAACCACCGCTATCCATGGATTTATGAGGCTGTAATAGGTGAACATACGTGCATGTGTCTGTGGTTTTTTGTGTGCATGAGTGCTGCACTCCGTCACTAAGATAGGTAATGGAAAATAAGGGAAGCTTGTGAAAAGGCATTCTCACATTTTAGATCATAATTTGGAGATGCTTACTGAGAATGCAAGTAGTTACCTTGTTTCTGTCAGCCTGAGGTTTTCAGTTAATATTGAGCTCTGTTTTCTTTGACATAATCAAAAGATTGTGTTGATCAGTTCCAAAACTGAAAATATCCACTGAATTATATATTAAAAAGTTGATGTGAAAACAACATCAGTTTAAATGTATATAATGAAGATACTATCTAATTAGCAGCTCAGTTAAAGACGTTTCACAGAGGCAGAGTGCATTACCATGATCTGCTGTCAGTGTCACATGCCCATCAAAAGCCTCAGTATCCCAGCCAAAGAATGAAAACTCTTTTGTTTATGTGACAGTCCAGCATGCACCCAAAACTTTGCTTTTCTTTCTCACCTATGGTTTTGTGTCTTTTCCATCCTGCTATTATTCCTATTTACATTATAGCAATGTCCAGAGTCTACAGTCCTTACACCATATGAACATGTAACAGGAGATAGTTGAGTTTCCAGCCACAGCACATAAAATGGAAGAGGCATAAGCTTAAAAGCATATGCTGAGAAGAGAGATGCAGATGGTGGAAGTGACTTGCCCTGTGTCAGAGATGAAGTCTGGTGGCAAAATTAACCTACGCATTTTCTTTGGGATTAATCCGGTTCAGGTAGGGCACTTATATTTTTCCCCAAAGGCTGTGGGTAGGAGAACTACTTTATTGAGAGATCAGATCAGGGTGATATACCACACTTTTCCTCTACAGTGAGCAGCATGCACAAAAACTGTCATCCAGAAAGCAAAATTTAAGGTCATGGACTTCAGCCAGCTTAAAGCTAAACACATAATTAAGGCCTTGGCTAGAAACAGGTTCAGTTAAGCTGGCAACCTGGTGCACAGTCTTCCAATGATTTCACACTGCCTGTACTTCTGTAACAACAATCCCCACTCTTAGCTATAAGAGGGAGCTGCATGCAGATGTATCAATAGGACCCACATTCATACGTCAGGAAGGTATAATTTGCTAGTCTTGGGAATAAACGGAGTTGTTCCAGAATTTCATCTGCATAATAAAATGAAAACTGCTGTGCAATTTTCACCCCTTGATGTTTGCTGATTTTTCCCCTCCCTCTGAAGAGCTAAATTATTTTCCAGAATTATTAAGTTCACTTCTCTGAAATTTAATTTTCTTTTTAATATATTTTCTGCCCCTTTCTTGAGCTTCTAAGTGCCTGTGTAAAACTAAACTTGTCCAACCTCACTAGCATTCACCATTTCTCCTGATTTAGCTGCCTCTGCAAATTTCCATTTTATTTCTCTACCAGATTAAAACCAAAGATACTTAGTAAGATCTGAAATTTACTTAAATAGATATCTTTCCTATGTATCCATCACTGGATATCCCAGTTTTCTGACCACTTAACAACACCATCTGAAATAAGTTCCAACTAAGCATTACGAAGCTGGTGAAGGGGCTGGAGAACAGGCCTTATGAGTAACAGCTGAGAGAGCTGGGGTTGTTTAGTCTTGAGAAGAGGAGGCTGAGGGGAGACCTCACTGCAGTCTACAACTACCTGAAAGGTAGTTGTGGAGAGCACGAAGCTGGCCTCTTCTCCCAAGTGACAGGGGACAGGACAAGAGGAAATGACCTCAAGTTCCACCAGGGGAGGTTTGAACTGGACATTAGGAAAATAATTTTCACAGAAAGGGTCACTGGGCACTGGAACAGGCTGCCCAGGGAGGTGGTTGATTCACCTTCCCTGGAGGTGTTTAAAGGACGGATGGATATGCTGCTGAGGGATATGGTTTAGTGTTTGATAGGAATGGTTGGACTCAATGATCCAGCGGGTGCTTTCCAACCTGGTGATTCTATGATTCTGTGATTCAGAAGGCATTCAATCTTCTATTTCCTCTGTTCTGTGAAGTTCATTGCCATAATAGAGGCATTGGTACAATGGAATCACAGAATATCCTGAGTTGGAAGGGACCCACAAGGTTCATCAAGTCCAAATCCTGTCCCTGCACAGGGTAACCCCAACAAACACACCATGTGTCTGAGGGTGTTGTCCAAATATTTCTAGAATATTGTCAGGCTTAGCTCCATGACTGCTACCCTGGGAAGCTGTTCCAGTGCTCCACCATGCTCTGGGTGAAGAACCTTTTCCTATTACTCAACCTAAACCCTCCCCTGGCACATCTTCTTGCCGTTCCCTCAGGCCCTATCATTTGTCACCAGAGAGAGAATTAAAAAAGTATCCGTATCCAAATACAAAGAATATCATATTAGAGACAAAGTTAGAACTGTGGACTGTGTGACAAGACTCTGAGTACACTTCCCTCTCTCCATCACCTTCATAACATCACTTCTGACCTCCCTCTCTGAAGCCTCACCCCATTCCCACCTCTGCAAGCATGAGTTTCATGGCTAGTACACCAATCCTATCCTAAGTAAGAAGCTTTTTCTCATCTACAACAGAACAGGTGACAGAGGTGTTTGTTGCAATAAATAGTCCTTCACAGCTTTCTAATCTCATCATTCCTCTCAGTGACTTTGCTTGTGACTTCCTGCAAGCGCAAGCTGTTTGCTTTTTAAGCAATTTTTCACCAAATACATTAGTATCAGAGAGAATTGGTATTTCAGCCCCAGCACCCACTGGAATCTGTATTATCTCACTTGGTGACACCCATTACTACTTCTTTTCCTTAGAGCACTTCAAATGATGAACACTAACAATTGTTTTTCTTTAAAAAAAACAGTATTTTCCTTAACTGTTCTGTCACTGCAGTTTCTGCTTTCACATCCAATATTTCTATTCTTGCTGACAAACCATCTCAAAACAACTGGTACAATGCTTTTGAATTATAAACAACCTATAAACAGATTATTTGCTGCTAAAGCACTATATTAAACCCATTAACTCCTCACTTGGTTTACTAATTCAATGCTAATTTTGAAGGACAAGGTTATAAGGGTACACACGGCTCTTGCAGCAGTTATTATTTTTTTAAATATATATTATAAACACAGATAGCACCAGAACCATTTGTGAAGCACTAATGATAAAAGAAGGGCAAAACCTACCAAGACTAAACTATGCAATCTCATGAAGGGTGGTTTAGTTTTTCCTTTTTTAAAAAAACTGGAAACAGGCAGTAGATAGCATGCTAGTTTAGTACATATATATATGTATTTTTATATATAGTTTCCATGAGGATCAGCAGCATTTACCTTTTCACATATGGTTAATACATGTGGTCATTACAGAATTTTATGTAGCTGATCCACAAAGACAGACACGTTTTAGCAGCCACCCAAGGATTTAGCACAAAATGGTCTTCATAAAGCAGGCTAAAATCTTTACATGTAAGCACATCTTTAAAAATTCTAGTTATATTCCTGGTTCATATGCCATATGTGTCACCCCAATTAGAAGATGCCAAAACCCCTCAGTCCTATTCTGGGTTGCAATGAGTAACGGAGAAACGGCCTTAGCTCCTGCGGATCCTATGCTGCTGTCTTCCTTCCTTACAGGTGCAAGACCAAGCCATCAGCATCCTGTATCAAGTGCCATAGGGCACAGACTTACCTGTAACTCACTCTGTCCTTGGCTATCACCTCAATGCTGACCCTCAGCTGAGCATGCTGTACTCTGCACTGAGGGTTTGTGGCCAGAGGAGGTTCTGTGTTTTAGGTTGTGCCAACCCTTCTCAGACCTGCTAAGAGAATCGAGGCTTTTTGCTGGCACAAAACAGTCAAGCCCAGAGGTTAAGGCAGATGACCAAGTTTCTTACTACACCAACAAGCATATAAATTACATCCCTGGTGGGAAAGGTAACAGTGAACCCTGTGAAGAGTTCAAATTTTATGAAAACTGGTGATAACTTCTCCAGGAAATAAGGGGACAATTACTCCAATCTCACTTAGCCTTACATGTACCCAGCCAAATATCCTGTTCAAAAAATGGATGGCAACATTTTCATTATCAAGACCAAACATTTCACTATCATCCTCTTACCTTTTTCACACAATTGAAAACACAAAACACAAGGAAACATCTTTCTGGCTTACTATACTCAGGTGAGACCTCAATTACATGAAATTAGAGTCAACCTCAAGAGCTTTAAAGTAATTCCAGAGGAACTATGCTGGCCAGAATAATGAGGTTTAGAAGTCAAGTACAGTGGCACAATAGGACAGGAAACCTTTGCTCCTTTCTAGAATTAGATTTTTAGTGGATCTTGTCTATTCTGTCTACAGGACTTATTCCCCCTTGAAAAACATCTGTTCTGCCACCTTTCTTAAAAGGAAAAATCACTTATAGTACTTATATATAAAACTTTCACCAAAGACACAATTCTCTCTGAGATCCTGCAAACCAGAACTTGATTATGTCAAATAATACCCCTATGATTATAATTTAAGCATCTTATGACAATTTTTTATAGATTTCACTTTGAATCACTGTTTTAACATTTGATTAAAAAAAACTAATGTGTCAAGCACAAAAAGGAAATTTGGACTGAAACTGTTTATAGGAACATAATTATATAGCAATTGAAGTATAATTGCATGATGATTACTGGAGAATTTGGAGAAATTGACAAAGTAAAGGCATTTTTCTCTTTTAATATGGTATGTTAGGTGATTTGATTTTCTTTTAGCAATTCCATCAACTTGATTTTTTTTCCAAGCTTGATTTTACATGGAATCTTATTTTTTAAAAAAACATTTTATTGGAGAAACTTAGCTTTCTTGGACTGCATATCTGCCATAAAGCAATTTTAGGGCCACATCACTATCACCTTACAATTTTACTGACATGAATATTAAACTAGTACTCAGTTAAACATGCCTGGTCATTCAGTGGGAAATATGAGACTTTCTCTATGATACTGTTTATACTCAAGATACAAAATTAATTCAAATCTCTCCTGAAAGCAGTTCACAACTGCAGATTTTACAAAACATTGTAGACTGATCCATCATTTATATTGGGTCGCAGTTCTACAAAGCACTTAAAATGTGCTTAAGTCTCTTTGAAACAACAAAAAGATTGAATCAGTCTTGCTTTCTGAAGACCTCCATTGCTAATACAGTGAAATAAATACACAAGATATGCTTTAACCAGTGTGATACAGATTTCCCTTTCTCTTTTATTTCTGTATTTTTACAGAAAACCTCTGTACTCAGCTGCAATATTTTTGTCTTTCTTACAGGCTCTGAAAGTCCTCTACCTCTGTCTTAACACAGCTAACAACCTTCTATTGTATTATTCTCCTAGAGAAGCTGACTGCTCGTGGCTTTGATGGACATACACTTCTCTGGGCAAATGCTGTATGGATGGCACATAGGGCTGTGATGAACAGAGTTACATCCAGCTGGAAGTCAGTTGCAAGTGGTGTTCCCCAGGGCTGAGTGCTGGGGCCAGATCTGTTTAATATCTTTATCCATGACATGGATGAGGGAATAGAGTGCACCTCCAAGAAGTTTGCAGATGATACTAAGTTGGGTGGGAATTTTGATGTGCCTGAGAGTAGACAGGATCTACAGAGGGTCCTGGACAGGCTGGATCAATGGGCCAAGACCAGATGCATGAGGTTCAACAAGGACAAGAGCCGAGTCCTACGCTTGGGACAAAACAACCCCATGGCAATGCTACAGGATTGGAGAGGAGTGGCTGAAGATCTGCCTGGAAGTTGCTATTCTTAAAGGTCTTTTCCAACTGAAACTGTTCTATGATTAAAGCTGTATCTGGAAGGAATGTATTTTTTAATATCTGTGATTTGCACAATGGACCAAATATCCAATCTCAACCTATAAATTAGAGATGCTTTTTTTTCTGCAGCTAAGCCTTTTAGTATTCACAGCATAAATGGAAATTGATACTTGTTCACTTAACAATTAATCTCCTAGATGTTACTCATCTGTGCCCACAAATCTGGTAACAGGCATGAATATGCAAATTTTTAATTATGTACCCTTTTTAAAACACTAGCCTGCAACATCTCAGCCACTTTCCTCACTGTCTTTCATTAAGTGCCTTATTTAGTACTTAAACACAATTCACATAACTATCAACATTGTAAAACTGAGAAAGCATGAGAAAAGTATAAGAGCTACTGCACAGGAAATTAACTTAATACATTTATGACAACAGCAACCAGCTGTGAATTAATGTGTGACTAGTGAGTAGTAAGTCCTTGAGGCAATCTGTGATTCAGGTGTGTCCCACCCAGTAAATTAAGGTAGAAGAGAGAGATTCATTAAATGTTTGTTTACACTTGACAGGAAATAATGTTTATTGTAAGAATAATTTATTATGTATTATGCTTCAACTACTCTATCTTTCTTCAGACTGAGATGACCTCACCTGAAGCCCTGCATCCAGTTCTGGAGTCCTCAGCACAGGAAGGACATGGATCTGTTGGAATGTGTCCAAAGGAGGCCACAAAAATGATCCAAGGGCTGAAGCACCTCCCATAAAAGGACAGGCTGAGAATGTTTGGCTTGTTCAGCCTAGGAAAGAGAAGGCTCCAGGAAGACCTTCCAATGCTGAAAGGGGGCTACAGGAAAGCTGGAGAAGGCTTCTTTATCAGGGAGTGTAGGGATGGGATGGGAATAATTTTAAGGTGAGAGAGGGGAAATTTAGATTAAAAAATAGGAAGAAATTCTTTACTGTAAGGGTAGCGAGGCACTGGCACACATTACTCAAAGAAGTTGTGGATGCCCCATCCCTGGAGATACTCAAGGCCAATTTGTATGGGGCTTCAAGCAAACTGATCCAGTGGAAAGTGTCCCTGCCCATGGCAAGGGAGTTAGAACAGGATGACCTTTACAGTCTCTTCCAACCCAAACTATTCTATGATTCTATGTTGCAATTGTTATGACTGTCATTTAAGAATCAGTACTTATTATTTAAAAGGGCATTTCTTCTAGACCCCTCATTTCCAGAGGTATTGACAGAAAGTAAAAAGCTGGAAAGCAAGGACTAAAGAGACTGACCTACAAGGAAAGAAACATCTGCCAAAATGGATATACTTTCTCTGAGAAAGAATATGGCATTAAATACACAGACAGGTACAACCTGCTTTTCAAAGCTATATCTTGTGAGAGAGCAGGATGGTCCAGCGGTCAGGGCCCAAGACTGGTTCTTGAGGCAGCTGGCTTCAGCTAAGACATCTATCATTGATGTCACTGTTGTGACTTTGGGTGAGATACTTGGAATTGAGTGCAGTGTAACTTAACCTAAAGATCAACTGCAGCTCAATACCAGATCATTTTTCAACTGGGCAATGTAGCTTTTTAGCTGATGCAATGTGGAGCTCAAAGAAACTTACCTGAGTAGGAACTCAAGTGCCATGTGGCTTTTGTGCTGGACTCTGTATTGAAGGAGGCCATGCTTGCTCCAAGCTAGGTCAGATAGGTCTATGCTTTGGAGCTTCAGTGCAAATGCAGTCTACCTCTTCTTATAATGGCATTACAAGGGGAAAAGAAGAAAGCTCAGTCATAAACTAAGGGAACAGAAAGAGGCAAAGCATGAAATCTCGTCACCTATGATGGATCAACGTGTATGTAACTTTTAGACAAATAACCTGTCAAGTCCAGATCAGAAGCTAACATCTAAGAGAAACTGCAGAAGTCCAACCACCTCTCAACGGTTTCAGACTAGTCCCAGTGCCATCATGGCTAACACAGGGGAAAGGCTGATCAGGAAAACATTTGGAAAAGCCCAGTTTGTTCCCCAGTCCATTTGGATTTTATACTTCTAAAAGGAAAAAAATACAAGAAAACCTTAAAAACACAAACAAGAGTGGAACAGTGACATAAATCTGATTTTTCAAAGGACCTGCAACAAGAGCTCTGACTAGTGAGACATACCAATCATTTCCATGTGCATGATCTCAGAAGCCACTAATGTTATTTTACTGGCCATAATAATGTCTATTTCAATGCTCATCAGCAAAGGTAAGTTTGAAGAAGGAAGATCACACTTTGAAGTTTTACACTGCTGATTTATCTTTCTGGTCATGGTCTGAACAAATACTGTACAGAACCAATAGGAAAACAAAATACATTCCACTCTCCTTATACAAATGCCATTTTCAAAGCCTGGGGAAGAAACAAGCATAGTAGTGATTTGCAGAAGTAAAGTGAAAGTCAAGTGGTGGCAGAAATCCAATGCTGGATGGTAGGTCTCCTGAAAGGTAATTATTTTCAGCATTACTTGCATAGTGATGTGAACTGCTGGCATAAGAACATCTTAACTAATAACTGTATTCTACACTCTGCTTACCTGCTCTCCTCTTTGCTTTTACTCTGGCATGCAACAGTCTCTGTTTAACATAATTTCAAATCATATACATTATTGTATATCTATGCTGTAATAGATGAGATGGGAGCAGAGACACCAACTTGTCTCAACAGCCTGATAGCAAAACTGGAAGCAGCCACCACTTTCACTGCTGTGAAAAAGTCAGAGTGCTGCATCAGAGCAGCATCAGTCCCTGCAGGAGAGGCTGCCTCCCCTCCTGGGTGGCACTGTCTTTGTTCCCCGCCATCAAGAAGTTATTTTTGTCATATGCATCTTTTAAGGGAAGTAGTAGCTGTTAAATCCTTAGGAGAACATATAATAAGGCCTGAGATTCAATCAGAAAGAGAACTTTGGGAATGAAAATATATTAGAAAGATTTAAAACCCCAATATATGTATCTTCTTACTGTATATATCAGACTGATTTACTGCTGTTAAATACTGGGTATGCTTACAGGTTCCCTTTGTTATTTCATTTCCTACAGCAACAAGAACAAGATCGTGGTATTGTAATATTGCTGCAATGTGTGCCAGCTTGAGGTGTTTCAGAAGTACTTTTTCCAATGCAATCTTAATATAAAATCAGTCTTTTGAAGCTCTGGTCTAGGTAGGGACCTCATCTGTCACAGGTCCTGGTCAGTCTAGACTAAATCAGGCAGACAGGGGTTAACAGCAGGATGCACAGTGATTTAAGGGGGATCTTAATCAGCTTGTGCTGCCTGAGTCAATTTTTGCATTTGAGTGCAGATGAGATAGAAAGTCTAATACCATGAATATAGGTGGCTGGGATATATGGCGCAGAGAAGGAAAGGGAGGTAATCAGTATTTTGTTTTTTCACTATGTGTAAATCTTGTCATTCCTTTTTCTCCTCAAAGGATACATCCATAATTTAAATTTCTAAAGCCCAACCTTAAAATCTACAAAATGTATCTATTTATTTTGCTCTACATGCAGTCCTGTTGTCGATTTCTCTCCCCAGAATATCTCTAGATAAAACAAGTCCTTAGAACTCTTTCTGCTCCCAGATTTTTCCATCTGCTACTATTCTCCCCTCTTTTATTTTCACTTCTCCTATTTTGTTATGTGCTTCTTTTGTCAGGAGAAAATATTTTGGCTTTCAACATTGTACTTAATTCCACACTAATATTCCTACCAATATTCTATGTACACCAAGAACAGCATTTCTTATGCCTTTCCATAGCAGAGCTCCCGAAGGATGCTCTTTCTCTCTCTGTAAATAAGACAATAGCAGAGTAATATTTACCTCACCTGCTGATGTTTGGACAGCAACCCATCAGACAGAAATACTAAGTTGGGCCACAACTGAGGGCATCTTTGGAACTGCAGCAGATCGTAGTTTTTCAGTACTTGCTAGAGTTACATTGAATGCAACTGTATTCTACTCCCTATTATCTTTCCCCATTTGTCCCAAAACATCTGTCTTTTCACACTGAGTTATGGTTTTAATAAATAGAGAGGAAGATTTTACATTTCTGCATGGATACTCAGTAAGAATGTTTAGCTGGCAAGAGCCACAGAGGTCATGCCTCACTGATGGTTCAATATTTCTCTGTGCTACGTGAATATATTTACAACATTTTTTTCTCTGCCTTTCAGGTTTGGTTAATGCTTATCTGTCTCAGACAATTTAAATAAAAAAACCTAATATACATTTCAGACTGTTAAGATATGTGGCAGTTATGTTACCACACACTTATCCATGTGGATTTTTGAGCTAATTAAGGAACTTCACATAACAGACCTATTAGTGCAATTCATATACTGTAATGAAGCCCAGAAAGAAATTTAAATTATTTTGACCCCCCAATCTCAAACACCTTTGAAAGCTGCATTAAGGAGAATATCTTATCAGGGAGTGGGACGATAGGGAAAGGGGTAACTGATTTAAGCTGAAAGAGGGGAGATTTAGATTAGATAGTGTGTAGTTGCAAACATGAGATAATAGAATTCATGGTTCTAGTAGAAGCAAGGAGATGGGCCAGGGGGAATCTGTAGAACGGCCACCTTGGACTTCCAGAGGGCAGATTTTGGATTGTTCAGAAGGTTGGTCAATAAAGTTTCATGGGAGACAGTCCTTAAGGGCAAAGGAGCCCAAAAGGACTGGATGCTTTTTAAAGAGGAAATCCTAGAGGCACAAGAGCAGGCCATCCCCATGTGCCCAAAAATGAGCCAGCAGGGAAGAAAATCAGCCTGGCTGAGCAGAGAGCTCTGAATAGAAATCAGTAGAAAGTGGAAAATATATGAACTTTGGAAAAAGAGGCAGACATCTCAGGAGGACTACAGGGCTGAAGTGATATCATGTAGAGTCAAAATCAGAAAGGCTAAAGCCCAGTTAGAATTTAGATTGGCCAATTCTGTGAAAGATAGTAAAAAAAACCAAACCTTCTAAAAATAAATCAAAAACAAAAGAAGGACCAATCCAAAAGCATCTTGGCTTGTATCAGAAACAGCGTGGCCAGCAGGACCAGGGAAGTGATTCTGCTCTTGTACTCAGCACTGGTGAGGCTGCACCTTGAATACTGTGTTCACTTTGGGGCCCTTTAATATAAGAAAGACAGCTTGGTCCTGGAGCTTGCCCAGAGAAGGGGAATAAAGCTGGTGAAGGGGCTGGAAAACAAGTCTTTCCTACAGGCAGCTGAGAGAAGTGGGGTTGTTTAGCCTAAAGATGATGAGACTTATCATTCTCTATAACTACCTAAGAGATTGTAGAGAATTGAGTGTTGGTCTCTTCTCCCAAGTGGTAGGTGATAGGAGAAGACAAAATGGGCTTAAGCTGTCAGGGGAAGTTTGGATTGGACATTAAGAAAAATTTCTGCATGAAGAGTTATCAAACACTGTAAGAGGCTACCCAAGGAGGTGACTGAGTCACCATCCCTGTAGGTGTTTAAAAGGTGGGTAGTTTAAGTGCTTAGGGATATGATTTAGTAGTGGACAGGTACAGTTGGAACTGATGATCTTGAAGGTCTTTTCCAACCTAATGATTCAAAAGTTCTATGAAGAAATTCTTCACTGTGAGGGTGGCGAGGCACGGGCACAGGTTTCTCAGAGAAGTCAAGGATGCCCCATCCCTGTAGATGTTCAAGGACAGGTTGGTTGAAGCTTTGAGAAACTTGATTCAGTGGAAGGTGTCCCAGCCCATGGGACATGCAGGGGGGTTGGAACTGTATGATGTTTAAGGTCCCTTCCAACCCAAATCATTTTATGACTTCTACAGCAAATAACAAAACTACTAAAATTTCTTCCTCACTGTCAGCCAATGTCATATGTTTGATTAACTTACACCCAAAATGTTGCCCTCTCTTCTTTGGCATGGAGAAGATGTTAAGAACTTGATTCTTTCTTTTTGAGTTACAGTTTCAGTTGTCAAATACTTTAATTTTTAAAAATATATTAATTTTAGGAGTGCTATGATGCCAGCTTTTGAAACCTTCAGTCCCTCTTCTATTACAATAATCAGATTTTTCAGGACTCTGTCTCATAACAGCATGCCTGAATTTTCTTACTCATCTGAGACATCTG
Organism: Piaya cayana; assembly: GCA_013389865.1. Classification (NCBI taxonomy): domain Eukaryota; kingdom Metazoa; phylum Chordata; class Aves; order Cuculiformes; family Coccyzidae; genus Piaya; species Piaya cayana. The sequence goes on from WAAB01015861.1 coordinate 90,402, forward strand.
CTATTTACAGATGAAAAAAAAAATCCTTCCTTAACAAAATCTAAAAATAATCATTTCTGCATATGCAAGATGGAATTCATTTGGGCATATGAAAAAAAGGTATGGTTTCCCCCATAAACAGAAATTACTCATACAGAAAAAATTCTCCAAAACTACTAGCATAATAATTTTTTCCCAAAATAATTGTGGGACTGATTCACTTTTGCATTACTCTAGTCCCAAAATACATTGAAATCAACTGACTTCAAAACTAGTATTATGCTGCAGTGAATCAGTTTTTACATATATTTAAACCAAACTATTTCCAGATACGCTTTCTTTTAATACTAAGCACCCACTACAATGCATGTGGTTTTGCACCTGAAAATTAAACTACTCACGTACCCTAACTGACCCTTAGAGATTTCCTCACTGACTTTTTGTTTGTATAAGATAGAAATGATGAAGTATTGAAAAACACGTATAAAACAATGAAAAGCAACTATGACCTCTGATTTCTCATCTCTCCTTGCAATGATGGAAGCAAATTCTCTGGTCTTGGTTTCACAAAGAGAATAAACCCCTTTCCTTCCCAGGTCAGATTATGTTGAGCAATTACATGTTCACTTCAGTATCTTTCCATCTCATGCATACATCTGTATTTCCAAACCACAAGTATTTCACAAACTATGGAAAACTTTGTTTTATCTACATATAGAGTAACTGAAGGAACAGGGAGCAAAACACTGACTTCTACTGATGAGGACAGCCAGACTATAGAGAAGCAATTAAACCAAAGTCATACATTATTGATGGAGGATGGACAGGAAGTATTAGATGCAAAACTACCAGACCCTAGTGGTACTACTCATTTTTCAGGAATACCTCTCTGTGTATTTGAGACTGTGGATGTCCCACCCACAGAAGTGCTCAAGGCTAGGCTGGATGGTGCTTTGGGCAACCTGATACAGTGGAAGGTGTCTCTGCCCATGGCAGGGGTCTGGAACTGGATAGGCTTTAAGATCCCTTCCAACCCAAACCATTCTATGGTTCTATGATTTTACATACCAGAAAGGAAAAGTAAAAATGGAGAAGAGCTCTGTTGCTGCCTCTTCAAAAATTTTTTTTTCATAGTACATGAAAATCACAACAAGAAAATTAAGAATTTAGCAAATTCAAATGCATAACTGCAGAGAAGGAGTCAGGCAATCATCATCGTGAAATGTCACAGGTGGAACACTCAACTTAAGAATGACAGTGCCTATTTTGAAAAAGGATGCAACTAAAACATACATAGAGCAACATGGAAAGTAAGTACACAGAAGATGACCATAAGCAACAGGAATAAGCATAAGCAATAGCCTTTCTACACGCCAATGCCTCATGTTATCACTTCTAGAGTGAAACACTGTCTGAAAAACAGTTATCTTTCAGAAAATGAAGTTATTTAGACAAGACTTAGCTGAAGTTAGAAAACTGATTCTGCTTTAGCTCAAATCAGAACAGAGGTTTTATGAATGATACTAGTAAAGTACTGAGCTTGAATTTCTCCTTAACTGATTTTGGTTTTCAGTAGGATTGCCGAGAGTAGCAGTTACGCAGTTTTAGAAATCAAGAATTATATGAAAAACAAATTCAAAAAAACTGACAAGTTACAGCTCAGTATCAAAACTGAAATTAAAATTGCACTCCAGTCATCAATACATACAAAGCAACACACAAGTGGACATCCACTTCCCAAGCTGTGCATTTTCATGTTTAAACACTGCTCCAGATCCAGCCAGAAAATCTTTGTATTTACTCACTTCCAGGTTTTGACTTTAATCATTCTAAAACGTGTACATTCACCTTGTGCGTTTCTCCTGAATAAAGATTTCAGCCTTCAGTCATGTCTAGCCAGGATCATGGGTATCACAGATGTCCTTATATTTATTATTCAATTCCTCACAGTGCAGCACAATTACCACTTTGTCTCTCATTCTAAGTGATACCACAGACACTTTCAGAAGTGCTTTTGAATTCCAGCTGTCACACAATCCGCTGAAAGAGGTGTAAAATACAACTGCAAACTGTGTAATAATCAATATTCACCAAATAACAAGCAACAATGACAACCACTGATCTATCATTATGTTTTCAGTATTTTCCAGTAAAAGCCATTTCTTGATTCCTAGAAGTCACATCAAGACCTTACACAATTCTAAATTTATATTGAGTTCTCATTAATCCAGCTTTCTGGGGTTTTTTTACTTCAAGCTTTTAAACAAAACATCCATGACAATGACAAAGTACCCTTTTAGCCAGGAAAAGAACCCACTTCACAGAGAAACTAAGAGATGTATTTTAAGAGGCAAAATTTACAAAGATAAATTTAAGTCAGAGATAAAATCCTGTTGGACAAGGATTTTTTCACCTTGACATGTATGCGTTATTACTTCTAGTAGTCCAAGAAAATACTGTCCAATTTCTTTTTCCTGTTATTTTTCTTCAGGTTTTCCCCTTTTGCCTTTTAAGTGCACGCTAGCAGATGCAGTGCAGCAGAATCCATATTAAACATTTCAACTCCTTTCTGAGTCTGTAAACTAAACAAGCAGATCAAAACTTTATGCAAATCACAGCCACTACTTAATGATCATTTTTGACCAATAGGTATCTCAAATTGACATGGATATTGGATTAACTGCTAGAGAAGACAGGACAAATATGTTTCCCATACAACCACAAATAATTTGATTAAGACTTAGCAGCTTCCATCACTGGAAATATGCAGTATGGCCATCCTCTGATAATGGCTGTGATAACAGAGATTCACTCCCTATCTGCCTCTGCAGGCACTTGTTATTGTCACTTACTGTCTAAGCAGCTGTCATCAAGGACATACATGTCCTTAATTTAGAACAACAAAAAAAAAAAACACTTGACAAAAATTTAATTAATGTTAAATGAAAGAAACACACATAAAATATTTGTGATTGTAGTCTGACTGGTGATGGTAGCTGGAAGCAGATAACAATCAAAACCAACACTCAGCATTACTCTCTACTCACCCCTCCCTGCCTTCAACTGCAAAAAAATATAAGCATTGACACATTTGGGGGTTATATCTCTCATGCCCCGTATATATATACATAATTTTCACTTATGTGCTAGGTCATTAGCCTGCAATTTCCATGCTCCTCAAATGTCTATGAGCAACTGCTTGATGGCTCAAGGCCTCTGACCACCTGTAGGTAATGAAAAGAACCAAGTAGGAAACAACATCTCCTGCTGACGGGGCAGCCATATCTAGAAATAAAATGCCTGGGTTTGCCCACATTAAGATGACAGGAATTCATAGAATCATAGAATCACCAAGTTGGAAGAGACCCACCAGATCGAGTCCAACCACTCCTATCAATCACAAAACTGTGCCCCTCAGTGCCTCATCCACCTGTGCCTTAAAACACCTCCCTGAGCAGCCTGTTCCAGTGCCCAATGACCCTTCAGGAGTAGGGCAAGGAGCAGGAATTTGGGACCTAGAGGGTTTGTAATCTGGTTTGCCAAACTGCACTCTGCTACATTACTGCAACTACCGTGCTGCAAGAAGCTCAGTCCATAGGACATCAATAAAGCAGGATGCTTTATCAATAAAAAAAACATGAATCCAAAATACACTCTGAATTCCACAAAATCCACAAAATAAACAAACCTGAACAGAAATCTAGAGGCAGGGTTTTTCTTTAATGGGATTAAGGGTAATGTACCACGCTCAGAAGATACTACACAGAGCAGAAACAATCTGATTTATTCATAGGAAAATGTTAGGACCTCTACTTTAAATTTCAGAAGTGCAAAATGAGTTTGGTGCTGAATACAGGATGTGCGATGCATAGTAAAAATGTACGAGGGAAAACCACAGGGTATGGAAAATCCACAATTTTTTTTAATAGTAGATGCAGTTTTGCTTGAAATGCACAATGACAGTGTGAAATGTCAAATAGAACAGTACCCCAAGGAACATTGTATTGATCAAATCTGAGACTTTAAAAGTAATCATTGCTGTTGCTGAGCAGAACTGCCTGATTTACAAGCAAACTGTATAAAAACGCTTTAAACATTCAATGGAATTTGAAAATAAAAGGATCATCAGTTGCTAAGCCAAATCAACATGTGTTAATGGTGTTCAACAACAGATTTGTTCTAAGTTTTGTGAAGGACCACATGCAGTCCCAGTACCTGATAAAGGATATAAAGAACTGTGTTATCTAAGTATACACACAAAGTTCAGTACATATAGATTAAAAAAAAAAAAAATCTGCACATAACCTAAATAAACCGAAGTAAATGTGAATGCAGAGAGTTGCTGGAGCAGGTCCTCTTGGACCACGCTTCTAGGCACATGTGAAGAAGGTACCCAAAACAGCCAGTACAGATTTAACAAGATTAAGTTACACGTGACCAACTTGATCACCTTCTAGGTAAAGGTGAACGGGTTTGGGGAGAGTAATGCATGTCATTTACCTCAGCTTTTACAAAGCTTTTAATGCTCTCTTCCAAAACAGCTGTGGACTTGAGTGTGGACCTTACAGTCTATAAATGTAGACAATTAAATAATGTTGATGGAACATGGTAGGCTGGGCAGACTCAGAGGACAGATCCATGACTCGTGTTCTACCTGAAGATAGCAAGCAGAGTACCAGCGGGGTCTAGTCTGTGATCTTCCCTGCTTCATATCTTCATCTGTGACCTGAAGGAAGCCATGGAGGTCAATCTCATCAAGCTTGCACGTGTCACTAAATTGGTGGCAGTGTCAGGGCAACTTATGCACTCAAGGGCAGGGCTGACATCCAGAGGAAGAGGTTGGAAGAATGGGCCAACAGGAGCCCTGTGAAATTCAGCCGGGACTTATGCCAAGTTCTGCACCTGGGAATGAGGAACCCCTCACAAGGCAGAGGGGGACAAAACCAGGTTTGATAGAAAAAAGCCTGGGAATAGCACTCCAGTGTCTGTGGAATGGTGTGCTGGCAAGGACTTTTGGTCTGCCACCTCAGAAGAAGCGGGGAATAGCACTTCAAACGGCAGCACAGATGTAAAGATTACTGATGGGTTAGAAGATTCAGTGAGTAGTCACTTAGAAACTGAGCCTATTCCCCTTAGAAGTGTAGTGGTATCAACAGCCCAGCTGAAGTGCATCTACACCAATGCACACAGCATGGGCAATAAACAAGAGAAACTAGAAGTAATTGTAAAGCAAGAAGATAACTGGCATCATGGAAACATGGAGGGATGGCTTGCATAACTGGAGTGCTGCTATGACTGGCTATAAACACTTCAGGTGGGATAGGCAAGGAAGGAGAGGCGGTGGGGTAGCCCTCTATGTTATTGTGCTTTGATAGGCTTTGCTCAGCACTCACTACACCACATCTAGAATACAGTACCCAGTTTGGGAGCCTTCAATATAACTCAGACAAGTTCAGCAGAGGGTGATCATGATGACTGGTGTCTGGAACAGTTGTCCTGTGAGAAGGACGTGAGGGAGCTGAGCTTGTTCAGTTTGGAGAAGAATGAAAGTAGCAGCGTGGTACTACCTATGACAAGGTTATGGGATAAACCTCAACTGCATTTAAGGAAAAGTTTTTCACAGAATCACAGGGTTGGAAGAGACCCATCGGATCATCAAGTCCAACCATTCCCACCAAACACTAAACCATGTCCCTCAGGACCTTGTCTACTCGTAACTTAAACACCTCCAGGGAAGGCGAATCAACCACCTCCCTGGGCAGCATATTCCAGTGCCTAATGACCCTTTCCGTAAAAAACTTCCTCCTAATCTCTA
>WAAB01015861.1:96256-128223 GCA_013389865.1 Piaya cayana
CCTTCTTGGCCACCTGGGCACACTGCTGGCTCATGTTCAGTCGGCTGTCGACCAACACCCCCAGGTCCCTCTCCTCCTGGCAGCTCTCCAGACAGACTTCTCCCAGTCTGTAGCTCTGCATAGGGTTGTTGTGCCCCAGGTGCAGGACTCGGCATTTGGCTGTGTTAAACCTCATGCCGTTAGACTCAGCCCAGCGGTCCGGCCTGTTCAGATCCCTTCCACCTTCAGCAGTGGCAGAGGTTGCACAGAGAGATTGTGCATCTTTCATCCCTGGCTGTTTTCAAGACCCAACTACATAAAGCCCTAATCAATGTGGTCCGATCTTACAGCTGAGCTTTCTTTTCAGTGGAGGTTGGATTAGAAACTTGCTGAGGTCCCTTTCCAGCCTGAACTATTCTATAACTCCATAATTCAGTGAAGCTGTTATGTTAAGCAATACAGTTCCAAAGCTGAAATTGGAGAATAATTTAAATTTAAAAGGCCCAACTCCTCTAGCCACTGGAAACAGTAGCTCTTTGGATACTCCAAAACTTAGCAGACCAAAGATTACATCGCTGTACAGGGAAGGTTAAATTTAAACATAGCTGCCCAGAAGTTTAAACTTCTACTTGAAGATGGTTATCTACAGTCAGACACCTCTAAGATGCATTTCCTTTCATTCTCAGCTGATTTAAAAGGTCTCACATTCAAGTACTACAGAAGTGCTGCCATTACACCAGCAGCCAGTAGCTACTAGAAACAGACAAGTATTCACCACATTGCTGTCTCTGGGTAACACTGCCGCTGCAGCAACACTACTGTTTGTGGTAATAATAGATATTGTCACCTTACACACAAGCACCTTTACATTGGGGGTTTGGCTGGCTCATCATTGAGAAAACATTCAGTTTCACAAATAGTTCCAGAGTAAAACAGCTGGCAAACGTTGACTTTGTAGTTGTGGACTCTGTACCATAAGGCATGTATAATTGTGCTTGTACAATGAAGCATCTGACTGCTATGTGTATACATATATATTACCATTAAAATGCCATTACTTTAATAGTTGTAGTGTGACAACGGCCATAAGTGCTAGCAGGATAAACCCTGCAATCTTTTTCTCGTATGTTATTTAAAATATTTTATTGTTAATAAGGCTGGAGGGTAGAGCCTCCTACTAAATTAGCTAACAAGTTTATGAGCCTTTGCAAGTCTTATACACATTTGTCTCTGGGTTGTTAACTCAAGATAGTGTTTTAGGCTTACTGAATGTGCACAACAATAAAGCTTTGTTTTCTAAAAAGATAACATTAGCTGTTTAGCACACATTTGCCTGTTGTATTTACACGGTTGTTGTATGATCAGGAGAAACTGCTTGAAAATGTTGAACTGCATACACATCCTCTTTTACTGAATTTTGTCCAATTATTTCCATTTGTTTTGGGTATTATCTGATGGGGTTTTGCCTAATATCTCTCATATATTTTGCATAATATCAGTTCATTTTGAATGATTGAGTTCTTAGTGTAGAATAGCCTTATTATGGCAGCTCAGCATCTCCATAGATCCCTCAAACCATGACAGCAACTCAATGCAAAGACTGCTCTGACTTTCCTCCAATTTCTTACCTCTACATTCTTATATTCTTGTCTTTGTCTAAAGCAGTTGGCATTTTCTAACCGTTTTCAAGAAATCTCTCCCTCTTTGCTGTATTGGTCTGTTATAGCTCTCCGTCCATGGCAAATTTTCATATCTCACTTTTCTCATTAATTTATTTGAGTACCCATTTACAGTAATAAATTGCTCCAAAGCTAAGTTCTCTCATCATGTCATTCCTACCAGTTAAGTTACAGAATCACAGAATCACAGAATCACCGGGTTGGAAGAGACCCACTGGATCATCGAGTCCAACCACTCCCACAAAACACTAAACCATGTCCCTCAGGACCTTGTCTACTCGTAACTTAAACACCTCCAGGGAAGGCGAATCAACCACCTCCCTGGGCAGCATATTCCAGTGCCTAATGACCCTTTCCGTAAAAAACTTCTTCCAAAAAGAAGGAAGTTAGTACAACCTTTCCTTGATTGAATTAAATTTCTAGCCAAAAATGCTTCCTTATTCCTTATACCTAGTGAAAGTACTGAGTATCCTAGAAGCACTTAATTCATACCCAGCATACCTAACATGGAATGCCACAGCACATCTAGGACCAATAGCAGCTCACATCCCTATGAACTCGTGTCCCTTCGGCATACACCCAGCCTCACTGATGTTATAGTACAAAATCCTAGAAAGTGTCAGTGCTAAAAGAAAAAAAGACACCTTTGAAAATGCCTGGGAAAAACACAAAGCTGACTGAAGTTTTCTGCTAGATTTCAGGGTTCTGGGATCCACGTCTGAAGAGAAACATGTTTGCAGCTTTGTGCTGCACCCACTCCCTATGATAGAAGAACAATGTTTAGTGAAACATGGAACTACATTTGTGACCACCACCACTTAAAGACAAAGAAAAAAGTGCCAGACAAGCATGAACTCAGTCTCTCCAGTGTAATATCACTACCAGAAATCCCATAGAAACATAATGATATCAGTCACCACAGAGAAATACTTCTAAAGGATGATATGTGATGTGGGACAGTTGAGGAGTCAGTCCATTTTCCAGTCCTTCAGGAAAACTATTGGAAATATCTAGAAATCTGGATATTAAAAAAAAAAATCAGCCATAATTCAGCTAGAAATTCCAGGAGAAAGGGAATGAAATCTCCTTCTTTCAAGCATGGGAGTGCCAAGGAGCCACCATTCCCCTAAACTGTAACCACTGAAAAAGGACCAAGTGTGTTTATTACTATCTACAAGGGCGGGGAAAAAAAGAGTATTTTCTGTTTTTCATTTTAGCCCTGAAGAATGGCCTTAAGGGGCCGGATACTTATACGAGGTTTTGCTGACAGCACGGAACTCTGCTGTCTTTGTTCTGGAAGTCAAAAAATTATTTTTTTCTATGTTCCCCAGGAACTGAATTAATCAACACACAGAAACAAGGGTTAGCCTGCTTTTATTACTGTTCTGTGTATATGTGTGTATCTACACGCACACCAGACCAAATTAAAGGGAAATTGCTTAAGGCATTTTGGGTTTCAAGATCTTAAAATAACTAACTCTAGAATATTTTTTTATCAGCTTTATTGTTACATTAAAATTCTGCTGTTCCTAGAGTATGCTTGTGCCATTCAATAACACTGCATTTACAGCTGCCTCTCTCCTCCTTTTTCTCTCCTTAGACCTTTCCTTTTCTCCATATCATGCAATATCCCCCCCAAGGAGCAAAGCAAAACAGGTTTGTATCACTCAGGAAAATGAATCCACCTTTTGACTCCCAACTGTGATACAGAGCAGCCTGCACTGAACCTCACACCAAGCAAGATACTTCACTTGCAAATTCTTCCGAACAATGAGAAGAAAAAGAAGAAACAGTAATTTACAATAAAAATATCCACATTAAAGTGACAATTAGAAGCATCCTCTCTAGACAGCTCTCTAACAAGACAGAAAATAGAACAGCCAAAGATTTACAGTGGAGAATAAAATACTTTTTGAATACTAGTATTTCCTGACTGTGTTATGTTCTCAAATGTAACACTGAAATCAGTTTTATTTTCCTCAGAAGGATGCCTTCACTATCTCAGTTTTATATCATCAAGATTTTTGTAGCAGACAGTTCGTCCTTATTCGTTTCAAGCTTACTCCTTTCCTCTGTGGCACCATAAGTCCACTCCAGCTCCTCATGCTACAGGCCTGATGCAGGTGGTGAGGCACTGGCACAGGTTGCCCAGAGAAGTCATGGATGGTCCATCCTTAGAGATATTCAAGACCAGGCTGGATAAGGCTTTGAGCAACCTGATTCAATGGAAGGTATCCCTGCCCATGGCAGGGAGGTATGAACTGGATGATGTTCAAGGTCCCTTTCAACCCAAACCATTCCATGATTCTATGACCTAAAGCCTGCTTTTCAGCAGCCATGTGCCTTTCTGGGCCCTGGGTCTTTTTGACTGAATCGCTGCTCCATGTATACACCAGGTCTTATTTACATCTTTCATTTGTTAGGCATCTACAAGATTTGATGATGTTTTAACTTTTCTACCTTCTCAGCAGCCACTTACATTGACATGTTCTCAAAAGTAATTTAGAAAAATCAAAAATGGCTTCCAACAAGCAGAAGATGTTGAGCAGAGACTTAAGCCTATAATCTTTTTTACTAGATACTACGTTTATGCTGTCTCTGTTTCTGTCAAGGAGGAAGAAGACGGTCAAGACACTACATGAATTAAAATTAATGTTCTTGTGAAAGAAAAACTATTCCATTTTGCCACCCAAGAATAAACAGAATTTTTAAAAATACAGCCACTTTTTTGTCCAAATGTATTTTAACTTTTTGCGTGAGAAAGACTTCAGTAAAATATTGTGTTTAGAGATTTATGATAGGCTTTTCTGGTTCCAGCTTTGGAGGAGGCGTGAGGCAGGGCAGGGATGAAAGAAGCTGGTGTAGGATGTTAGCTCCACTATTTGAATTAAGGCTTTTCTTGGCACAATTCATAAGCCCTACACCAATATCAAGCTTGGAAGGGTACTAAATAAAAGGCATCTAATAAAAGATTGGCTACACATAATATTAAATTAGACAAAGCAGCTTGATTTTTTTTTCACAAACTCCATGAACTGGTGTACCTGTATTACCCAGAACTGCCAAAGCAATTATGTTAATGAGATCTCAGACTCACAAAACAACAAAAGTCCCAAGTCTACATGAAAAAATATAGAATCATAGAATAATAAAGGCTGAAAAATACCTCTAGGATCATCCAGTACACCTGTCAGCCCAGCACCAACCAAATCCTGAAGTGCCACATCTACATACTTTTTCAAAACCTCCATGGAAGAAGACTCTACTACTTCTTACTCTTTCAGTAAAGAAATTTTCTCTAATATGCAATCTAAACCTCTCCTGGCACAACCTGATGTCAATTACTCTAGTCCTATCACTTGTTACTTGGGAGAAGAGATTAAAACCAACCTAGCTACAACTTGCTTTCAGGTAGTTATAGTAGTGATAAAGTCTCCATGTCAACTGTTCTTCCTGCATTTTAACCAGGTACCAATTTAAGCAATTCATGGTCTTTGTCATTATTTGGGAAAAGCGACTACATAAACCATCTTATTTCTAGTTGATTTACTTACATGCCTGCATTGTCCAATCCTCCTATGAATATGAAGGTGAGCAGGCTGAGGACCATCAGGGAGTGTGAGAAGGAGATTGACCACTGGAATAACACCCTATGCTTCCTGTGTCAGACCTAGAGGGGGGGACTTCAATTTGCCAGATGCCTGCTGGAAGAATAACACTGCAGACAGGAACATTTATCATTTTATTGTACACAATTCCACTGAACTAGGATGCTTTATTTAACAAATCCCTTATAGAAAGACTGTTCTATAGCCTTTTGACCATCCAGGGCTCTTCCAAAGTGGCTTTAACTTTGCCTCCTATTTCTGCGTCTGACAGTTCTAAATGGAATTTGCTGCTTGTCAATGAATTAAGTGACAATATCAAGACTAGAACTACTTGGCAGATCTAAATTTCACTATAGATTGTAAGAGTGCTCTCTCTGACACCTATCATAATTAATTCACTGGTGAAAAATAAAGTTTCATGATGTGCCAGCTGTTTCTACTATCTTATTGTAGAAGGTAAACTGCAAGAAACCAAATTAGACTTTCTTAGGTTTCCACCCCTAAGAGAAGTGACAACTAGTGATGCATGAAATATTTATCATCTGCAAATACAAAGCTAAAAAGGTTAATTTAAATTTATTATTATTCTAATACTTCAAACATCACATTATTTCCCCATCTGCTAACAGGTATTCTTCTAGTATTTCAAACATCACACACTTCCCCATCTGCCAATGGGCCATGCACGTGCCCCTACACAAAGCAAAGCATGTGGATCAGACCATTAGGAACAAAAACCCTCAGTTAATTTTGCTTGCACCTGGAACAACATTCTTGTCTATTGAGGCTCTCCTGTTATGACTTGTACCATCCTGTTCAGAACAATGCATTCCTAAATCTCATTGATATGAATAGGATTTAGCATATAAACAGGAGACAAAAGTACTGCTAATACTGTAGAAAAAGTTTGCAGGCATATAATGAAAGAATGTTGTATACAGACTTTTGCTTCCTAGAGCAGCTTCACAAACTACAGGCAACCACAGCGTCTAGTATGTGCAGTGCCATAACTCACAATGTGTTTATTTTAACACAGTAACTTGAAGGTGATCTTGGGTCCCTCACCTCCCTATACATCTCACTACAGCTAAAAACAGATCCCTCAATTCTCAAGCAATAAGAAACACAGCAAGAGCAGCAAACTGAAGTGTCAGTGGTTGTCTCAGTCACAGCAATTACTATAGAAGGCAATGACAGAAAGCAGAGTGATCTCAGACAGTGTCACTGCACAGAGGTGCCAGAGAAGGATGCAATTTAGTAGGAGAGATTAAATTGGCATCCTCAGAGATGCAAGTATAAGGAAGTTAACTCCCCTCCTGTGAAGGAGTTACACCTGGCAGCAGCACCCTTAGCTCTCCCACGCAGTCTGTAAGCATCCTACGAAGAACACTGGAAACATGGCACATCCAAGGTTCACACAAAACCCAACCAGCTGCATGCAGGAGGATTAAACAGACTCTGCTTTTTAAAAACCTTAGCCCCAGTATTGCCAGGATTACCTTTTATCAATAATTAATGTAATTAATGGGCAGCATATATGACTGCACTGAATCTCTGGGGAAGATGCTGCTACTGTATTTCTGATTTTTCTGTCTGGCACTTAAAGAGTAAATGCAACCTCAGAGCAAAAAAGAGGGACTGTGGCTATAATTTATTCATTATCAGTCTTTAAGAAATGGGAGTATTTACAATTCCAAGAATGTGAGATAAGCAATTAAGGAGGTGATGGTGTTTGCTGTTGCTTAGGGGTGATGGACCATGCAATGTACAACATAAGTAATTACTGGACCCTCATAAAAGCTTCTGCTCTGGCATGTAAAGATCACTGCCTTGGTTTGAAGCAAGTCCAAGGTATAATTGAGCAATACTTACTGAGGGCTACCAAAGCAGCCCAACCCACATTTAAGAGGTTTACACACAAGCAGCAAAGACATTAACCTCTTCTCTTTGCTCCAGAATGGTGTTAGAGACAGTATAAACACTGCAGCTACAGTACCTTTAACACAGGAACTCTCTATGTCTAGATACAAGAGAAATTTACATTTTCCTTTCAAACACTTCTCTCAGCCTTACTTTCTAACCCAACTCCTCTTCAGAAGAAAGGCATGTCCAGAGGAGGGCAACAACACTAGGGAAGGGTCTGGAGCACAAGTCTTATGAGAAGCAACTGAGAGAAGAGCAGCTGGTAAATCTGGTGAAGAAGAGGCTGAGGGCCGACTTCATCATTCCCTGCAACTCCTGGAAAGAAGGTTGTAGTGAAGTGGATGCTGGTCTCTCCTACCAAGAAACAAGTGATGGGAGGAAATGCCCTCAGGTTGTGCTGGGGAGGTTTAGATTGGATATTAGGAAAAATTGCTTTACTGAAAGAGTGGTGGAGCACTGAAACAGGCTGCCCAGGGAAGCGATGGAGTCTCCTTCCCTGGAGGTGTTCAAAATGCGCATGGCACATAGTTTGGAAGACAAGGTGGTGTTGGGCTGACATTTGGACTGGGTGACCTCAAAGGTCTTTTCCAACCTTAATGATTCTATTGATTCAGTGCTTTCCCAATACTAACTCAAGTCATGAGGAAAAAAGTACAAAGCACAAAAAAAAGTACAATTTGCAGCCACTAAAAGACAGGAAACCTCATAGGCTGTTCCAATCGCAAGCCTCCCTCTTGCTAAGGATGAGTTGTTCCTATGCCCACTGGCAGGGTAGACAGGCAGCACCTAATCAGACCGTACTTAGCCTCCACAGAGAGCCTCCTGTCTCCAGTAGCTCTTCCTGAGGACAGACAACCATAGAATCACAAAATTGTTTGGGTTGGAAGGGACTTTACAGACCATCCAGTTCCCACCACCCCACCATGGGGAGGGACACACTAGCCTTGAACGCCTCCAGGGTGTCCATCCACCATTTCCCTGAGTAACCTGGGCCAGTGCTTCTCTGCCCTCACAGGAAAAAAAAATTCTTCCTAATTTCTCATCTCAATCTCCCCTCTTTTAGCTGAAACCATTGCACCTCACCATATCCCTGCACTCCCTGATAAAGAGCTCCTCCTCCTCAGTTTTCCCATGGGCCTCTTTCAGTACTGGAAGCTGCTCTAAGGTCTCCCCAGAGCCTTCTCTCCTCCAGGCTGAAAAACCCCAGCTCTCTCAGACTGTTCTCATAGAGGTGGTGTTCCAGTTCCTCCGAATTCACTCCAATGGATCCGTGTCCTTCCTGTACTGAGGACTCCAGAACTGAACACAGGATTGCAGGTGAGGTCTCACAAAAGCAGAATCCCCTCCCTCACCCTGCTGGTCACACTTTTTTGGACACAACCCAGGATATGATTGGCACACATTGCTGGCTCATGTTGAGCTTCTCATCCACAACTGCCCCGGCAGACTTTTTACAGACTAGGCTCAAACCTAATTTATAAATCATGGCAGTAAATGTACATTCCAAAAACCACACAACAGCATTTTTTATCTATTAACAGAACTATGCTGTGTTTAGTCAAAATATCCAGAATATGCCCTTTCCCCAGCAGACAGAAAGGCAGGGCTCGGCTGAAGTTAATGGAGCTGGACTGATTGACACCAGCGGAGAAGCTAGCTCAAGATTTGACTGTTTTAATACTAAACAGATTTCATTTAGACTCCAATTTCAATACACTGCACCTCCCCTCAGGCACTCATTTGATATCCTGCATGGCTAATTTGTACTAAAAATAAAATACACACATTTGCTGTTGTCTACGGGACTAAAATATTCATCCTTCCCATGCATGCCTATATCAGTTTCCCCTGTGCACTCCAGAGACATAAGATTATGCTATAATAGGCATACCTGTGCATTTGGGAATGCACCTGAAAATTTATAAAATCATTTTCAACTGCTTACTGAGTCTTTAATTGCATGCACTGATGTGTTTACTCCCCACGCAACTGCACAACAATTAAAAGATCTACCCACATGCCTACAAATTCTGAATTTTAGCGCATTCTTATTTCAGCAAGAAACCAACTCCCACCTGAGCAGTGCAGAAAAACTTGTTGCCTGAGGTGTTTTTTCTAGAATGAGGAAAACTGGAAGTAAATAAAAATTAAAGCTCCTGAGCTACACCTTTCCTTGCCATCATACCAGTATAGTATACTCTAAGCCCCAGGAATAATCTTTTTATCTCAGGCAGAGATGAAGTCAAATAAAACAGCCCGGTGCCAAGCAGCACCACTGCCTCACCAAAGGCTGCAGCACACTGTCTCTTGGGTTGGGTTATCCAGCTGGTACAAGGAAAAGGCAGGCAATCTGCTCCTCCTGTTTACCATTTACTGTGTTGCTCAGAGCCCTGTCAAACCTGACCTTGAGTATTTCTAGGTATGGGGCTCTCCACTACCTCCCTGGGCAACTGTGCCAGTGTTTCACTACCTTCATTAGAAAACATTTCTTCTTTATATCCCATCCAAATCCATCCTCTTTCAGTTGAAAAACATTCCTCCTTATCCTATCCCTGCACTCCTTGATAAAGAGACCCTCCCCAGCTTTCCTGTAGCCCCTTTCAGTACTGAAGGCTGGTATAAGTTCTCCCTGGAGCCTCCTCTTCTCTAGGCTAAACAAGCCCAACTCTCTCAGCCTGTTCTCATAAAGGAAGCACTCCAGCCCTCAGATCATTTCTGTGGCCTCCTCTGGATCCACTCCAACAGCTGTGTGTCCTTCCAGTACTGAGGACTCCAGAGCTGGACCCAGAACTCTATGTAATGTCTTCAGGTTTCAAACCACATCAAGCTTAACCTGATAGAGTCAGAGGTTCAAACACTGACTGGACACATCATTCACAATAAAAGAAGAGTGGCCCTAGCAATCTCACCAGCACCAGAAAGCACTGTTTACTTACAGAACAGAGCTATCACCAGGTTATGGGGGTGATGTAACTGTTTTACTCTTTGCAAAATGCTATATGCAATCTCACCACGTGATTTCCTGAGGATTTCCTTCCAAGGGGAAAAATATTGCCATACAGTGACATACACACTTTTAGCCTTTAAGCTATGCAACATCTTATATATGTATGTTATCATATCTTACACAATAACTGATCAAAGACTGCAGTGAGAGCTACCAACACATCTCAGCAAGTCAACAATATTAAGACAAACTGCTACACCTATATATCACTCTATATTCAAGCCATAGCCTAAGTAATTTTCACTGCTAAAGTAGTCTGGCTAGCAAGAGCCCTCTGATCTTGTCAGTTCGATCTATATTTATTTTTTAAAAACAAATGTTCTATGATTAATTTCTCTCTCCTAAAATAGGATGGTGATGCAATCTGTGATTTAATTCATCTACAGTTATAACTCTGACTACAGCCTACAGTTCAAAATATTCTTTGTCAACTATTACAGGTTTGACTGAGCAGAGACCTTTGGCTGCCAAAGATTTCATGTGAAGTTGAATTTTAAGTACTAGAAGTGGATTAGCTTGGCAAATGGAAGTACTATTAAGCATTCAACAACTGTTCACACAGTCTGGAACATAAAAATTGAGCTGATGGAACCGACAGCTTGACAGAGAAAGAAAGAACATGAACACATCACCACCATCAATTTTTTTCCAGAGAGAGTCTGAGACAGAAAGCATATAAAATGCATCACCCACTAGCTAACAACAAAGAAAGCAGGTTGAATTTAGATCTTGTTCAAAAACAGTGCAGACTAACAACACATCACTGCAGAGCAAGAGGGCCTGATACAGGGAGGGCCTGATACAGGATACAGCAGAGGTCCGTGCTCACAGCAGCTCTCAACGAGTCTTTTTCTGAAGGCGCCAGACATTAACAGGAGAGTTAAAATCTGCAGAGATATTTTTTTAGCTGTCTACAATTCATTAAATTCTTACCTTGAATAAAACGTCCTTTACGTTCAAATCACTGAGATAGTGAGGGATTTCAACAATCTAGTGTTCAAAAATAAGTTAGAGTGTCTAGTGGTCACTGTGTATCTCCTCATCCATATTGAGGTCTACAGGCACATCATCTGTTATGGTGTTCAGCTTTTTGTTAAGAACTCAAGCTGTCTTTTCAAGTGATATTACTAGTACCAGAAAGACTTCTATGACCAAAGTGACAGCAGGACTCAGAAATAAGTGTCTCATGCCACCATGATTAGAAAATGCATTCTCACCAAATATTTTGGATGCATGCAAACTTGGCAGATTTATTTTCAGCTGAAATCCACCCCTCAAAAACTGGAGAAACCAAAACATTTCAGCAGTTCAAAGAAAACAAAACCAAACTTTCCAGTTTTTTCTTTAAGCAGCATTTTGCTACAATACTTGCAGAATTTTAACAAATGCAGTGTAGGGTTTTTTCTCAAAACTAAAATATTTTGTGACAAGTTTGGTATTTTTGTAGAGAAAGAAAGGACATCTCTAACCAAAAAATACAAAAACCCTTCTGGTTTTGTAAACCTATATAATTTCTGATAGAGATCCCATGCTTTTGGTTCAGTTGAAATTATTAACAGTCACAAAGCTTTATTTACAGATGAGAAACGTGGATGATGAGGTTTCAGCTTCAATGAGATTCACAGACAAAAACACTGTGCTGAACATAAGAACTGGTCTTTACATAACCGCAAAGCCAAAAAAGTTAAACCATGCTTAAAAGAAATAAAGTAGCCCCAGACATTCAAATCAGAAGTAGAGGGTTATGGAGCAGGCATGAGAGAAGCTGGTTTCCACTAGGAAGTGGAAGAGGAGAAACATAGAGAAGAACCAAGACCTGCCTTTCATGAACCTATGTTGACTGGGCCTGATCACCCAGCTCTCTTGCAAGTTCTTCATGATAGCGCTCAATATCACCTGCTCTATGACTTTCCCTGGTACTGAGGTCAGACCAACAATGCATTTTGCCCTCATACAAACATCTGTAGGGTCAGCCAAAAACCTAGCCTGAAAGGAAATTGAGGCTGTAAGAAGGTTTCTTTCAAAATGGAAATGGCTCCATGCTGTCCAGATACAAAGGCCTATTTGCTTGTGGATTAAAGAAGTCTACAAGTCATCAACATTTTATATGCAACTTTTTAACATGAAGTTACACTAGACAGCTATAAACAGATATGTAAATGTCACTATCTATTGATATCTAATTCTTCCTCTGGATCTATATCAAATTTTAGGCCTTCTTAGTAAAAGTTGTGGATCTTATTCTATTTTACTCATAAACACTATTTAATCCTAAAAATCATGTGGGTTTTGCCATGAAATACACCTAAGCCAGCAAAAATAAATAATGCAAACCTTTGTTGCCAATTAAAATAGGTGATACATTAGGTCTAGTAATGCAAATTTCTTCATTCTGCATGGGCAACATGTAGCTTTCCTGTTCTCAAAACCACATCTAAAAGGAGTATTACCTTCTACATCCAAATGTCTGGTTCAGTATTAGAATCACGACCTAATTTTGTCCGTGAAGCGGATAATTGATTTCATAGAATCACAGAATGGTTTGAGCTGGAAGGGATCTTAAAAGCTCATTGAGTTCCAACCCCTCCTGCCAAAGGCAGGGAACACCTTCCACTGGATCAGGTGCTCAAAGCCCCATCCAATCTGATCTTTAACACCTCCAGGGATGGGGCATCCACAACTTCCCTGGGCAACCTGTTGCCAGTGTTTCACCACCCTCAGAGGAAAACATTTATTTCTAATATCTCATGTACATCTCTCTTTCAGCTTAAAACCATTCCCCTTCATCCTATCCCTGCATCCCCTGGTAAAGAGCCCCTCCCCAGCTTTTCTGTAGGCTTTCTCTTCACTGAAACCATGAATCTTGCTGCTACCTCTACTAAACCAGCATGGATTTAAACTACTGTCAGAAATTACAGCTATTTCTTAAAACTACTAACAATATTCTGAGCAGTGTGCTGCTTCTCCTTCAAATCTGAGATAAACCTAACATTGTGTGTTTGGGATATATCTAATGTTGTCTAGACCAGCAGTGAGTTTAGTGAAAAAAGAACAAACAAGTCAAAATATCTCTGAAAAGACTGTCCACCTAAACTCCTGTGCAGCAAAAATAAGGCAGCTATTTTAAGACATGCCCTCAGTACACAACCCTTCAGGCAAGATTCATTTTCACAGCAGCTCTCCTTTAAAAAAACATCTACCACCATTGCCAGAAGGTCAACAAATTTAGGCTGTTTGAATTGGTGGGATGAGAATAATGAACTGCAAGGGAAAGAATCTTTCTGTAGAAACTACCCAACAGCAGCAATGGCAGGTTTATAGAAATACAAGGTGTCTTGTCTGCATGTGAACCTTTACGAGCAAGTGTTTTGCAAAGCAGACCAGCACACAACTACAACAGTCCATATGCCCAGAGGTGTGAGCTCCCACACACAAGACTAGCTCACAAACGCATTTTCAGGACAAGGTACAAGGAAGCTAACATCAGCTTCACTTAGGCTCAATATAGTGTGACATCCATTCAAGAGATCAAAGAACAAAAGAATTTCCATTCCAGGTCATAGAATGATGGAATGGGTTGGGTTGGAAGGGACCTTAAAGCCTATACAGTTCCAACCTCTCTCCCATGGACAGGGACACTTTCCACTCAATCAGGTTGCTCAAAGCCTCATCCATCCTAGCCTTGAACACCTCCGGGGATGTGGCAGCCATGGTTAGATCCTGCGCTCTTGCTGGCACTCTCAACACCCACCAACACATTTTCTTTTAGCCATGTTTCAACAAACTCAGGGCTTGAATAAGCAGCTTCTCACCCAGCTTTGGTCCTGACTTCCTCCAGTATTCAAATTTAGCGGGGTGAGGGGAAGGAGTCTCAACAGCAGGAATTCAAGAACAGGTAAGGCTCTTGCTGTGCAAAGATGTTTGTATCATTTTTAAATAAGTTCTGAAGAAGCTTCTTATTTCAAAAAGTCATTTTCTTCATCCACAACAGAAATTGTATAGTCTCATACTAAAATAAAGCCATAATAAACTTTAAATGTTATAAAATGTACAGAAGAAGTGATCAGATGAGGGAACTAATATATTGTTCTAGAATACCATAGTAAGAAATTAAGCACTACTCATTTTGCTCTTTTGCTTTAGAGCCATGTTTGGATCAGCAAAACAATCAACTAACACCTCTACTACCCCAAACAATGGCTGGGAGTAGGCACAGGAGGATGCCAAGCCAATAGGAATTCAAAAGGACCCAGTACTTCACAGCTGAACTGTGGTGTGCTGTGGGGGCTGACCTCAAGCAATAAAAATCTGTCTGTGTTGTGCCTGTTTTGCATAGGCAGACATACAAACCCACCATGAATAATAGATATCTCTGTCTTGCTTCTAAGACTGAGCTCATGCTTTTCATGTATAAAAAATAACTATGTTTCAGCACTGACTGTTCCAGTGACCTCCACGAGACTTTTAATCAAATCTTGCATATACCTTGGGCTTCAGAGATTATTAGATTTCTTCTCAGGAAAGCAAGACAGCTCTTGTTTCAATTAATATTTCAATCTCATAAAACATCGCATAATCAGAAAATGTAAAGAGGCCCCTGCAATTTCAAAAAATTGAACTCAGTAATTAAAATAAAGATTAAAAATATCATTGAATCCTTACATGGCCATAGCAGTATAAATACACCTCGAGATACCATAGCAACACTTCCTCTTGTGTTATTAAGCATCTTGCAGGCTCATCAAATGCCAGTCAATGCAGAAGTATTTTGGGCATCAATCCATAGAGCGTTCATCCCTCTGCTGCTCCTCTTCTCTTTAGCCTGTCCTATTGAAACACTAAAGGTCAGCCTCCTAAGGAAAACTAACCACTGCTCTGTTTTAAATCCATGAGGAATGATGGGACTTGGACTTCATTGCATTCAGAAGCAGCACTTAAGGCACAGCAGTCAGCAGAGTGCCAGGCTCAAAACACAGGAAACCACACAAGGGCATCAGGCTGGGCTTGTTCTTAAGCAAAATTTCCTTTGAGTATTTGGTTGATGGGGATTGAACTAGCTGGAAGAAATATGAATTTTGCATTATATTCTAGATACTTGTGTGAAGCTGAAGCCTAGAGAGATGTTTGTCAAGCATAGAGATGGAACAAAGGGTTCTGCTGTATTTTTCCCAGGGCAGAAAATCCAAGGTCCCTTTTCAGACCATCCATAGGAGTTTCCAAAAAGGTCAAAAGGATAACAGCAAAATAATTGTTTAATAAAGGTAACAAAATACTAACTGGTCCATAAAGAGGAAAATTGGTTTTCTTACACGAAGAATACAACAACGCTTTTATTTCTTTTATTTTTGTAATTAACACTGTTGCATTTATTGAAGATAAATTATGCATGGCCAACCTGATCACCTTCTAGGTGAACATAAATGGATCAGGGGGCAGGGGGAGATACGTGCCATTTACCTCAACTTTAGCTTTGGATACTCCTCCCACCCCCGCAACTCCCACCCCTGAACAGTCACTTATTCAAGTCTGCACATTACTTTGGATGCATAGACAACTACATGGATAGAAAGTGACAGGATGGGCAGGCTCAGAGGGCAGAGATGCGTGGGTTATGCTCTACCTAGAGGCAGTAAGCAGAGTACCACCAGGGTCTAGTCTGGGATGAATATATTCTTCATCTCAACACATAAGAGCATTTCAAGAGTCCACAACAACACCACACAAGACATCAGGACAGGAGACTAGGTATTTAAAAGATGGGTGGATGAGGTGCTCAGGGGCATGGTTTAGTGGTTGTTAGGAATGGTTGGACTCTATGATCCTGAAGGTCTTTGTAATGGTTTGATTTTGGCCTCTTTAAGAATAGCCAGGTTGTGGCTGAGGAAAGAAAACTACAATACCAAGTATTCCACACAACTCCCTTCTACGTAAATAAGGGTGTAACTGGGGGTGGGCACACACACCTCCTTTTCCGGCCACGGATCCATCTTGGTCTCGGTCCTATCCCTGGGTCGGATGTTGATCTGAGCCTCTGTGGGGAGCGGCCGGTAGTGTCTGTGCTATCTAAGGAGTGTGGTGACTTATTTTCTCTTGTTAGCTTATATTAATCTGTTTTCTGGATTGTTAATTTTCTTCTGTGATAGGTGGGGGGTTTCTATTTCTCTCCGGGAATCTCTGATTGCTTCCCTATGGGACAGGGGATGTTCGGCGGGGCTCTTATTCTCTGATTATTGTATATGTAGTATTTTTAGTTGCATATTAGGGTTAATACATTATATATAATCACTACAGCATTTTCAGCCTTTCATTGTTTCTTATCTCCCCTGGGTTTGTACAGGGGGGTGGGGGGTGGAAGGGCTGCAGATTACTGTGAACGCTGTGAGGGTTTGGTGGAGAGTTTTGACTCAAACCATCACAGTCTTTTCCAACCTAGTGATTCTGTGATAGCAATGAAACCATTAGAAAATGAAATATCAGAACGATATTAGGATGACTACCAGGACAGAATTTCCCAGACTGAAAATGGGCCAGAACTCAAGGTGAGAAATCTCTGTTTTGACAAGAACAGTTGTTAAGTTCTCAGACTACCAAGCACAGGGTGGCACCTGCCTTTTCACACCCCATCCAGGAATTGGCTCCCTAGCAGAACAGTGGACACCTGCTCAACACAGACACAGAATAAGGGCTTGCCCTTCTGAACCCTGGGATTCCCACAGCCTCATGACAGCTGCTAACTAGGCTCAGTTTTGCTTATTTTGTTAAGTCCAGTGGAATCACTACCTGTGACATTTCCTTTGTTTGCTTATTTGCTCGCTTTGCTGAATAGCTTTTTAATCTCCAGTTGTTTCACTCTCCATTCTCCTCCCAGCACTTGACTTTTCCATCACTGTTTTTATGCTCAATTAGCTCTCTATTCTCCATCCTTTCTCTCCAGGCAGGCATCATTGCATTCCTCGCTCAGCCATAACCACCCCCAAATCTTCATCACCTCCAGCTCTTCCAGAGCTAATGACCAGAAAAGACCACGTGGTGATACAGGTGACACCTGACCTCACCTGGGAACTGGCAAGACAAGCGAGTCTTCTGACAGCAACAGGCTACAGTACATATATCCCATAACTGCCAGAAAACCATCAGAACAGCTAGCTACATTACTAACTGCTTCTTAGTGTAACATCTACATTTTTAGTTTCATGACTCAATGAAAATGAAGGTAGAAGAGAGATACAGAGAGAGAGAGAAAAGGAATGAGACTAAGTAGAAGTATTTTCATATGCAACATCCATCTAAATTAGGATGTGAAAGAGAAAGGATGAAGAACAAGTCAATGATATTTTATACCCAAATGAAAATTCTATCCAAAAGTAATGAAACGCACTGTTACGTTGCTATCCCTCCATATCTCAGTAGAAAACAAAAGTCAGCACCAATCCATTGCAGACACGGTAGCCTACATCAGCTAAAGTACCAGGTGTTTTATTATAAGAAAACTATAAGGGCAGAAAAAAACTTTGTATTTTTCTCTCTTCTAGTGCTTTCTTCCCTCATTTTACAAAAGCTTATTACTTAAGGTGGGTATTTGGGATCAAAGGCATGAAAGCACAACTTCAGTGAGGCTACAGTTCCTGAAATCCTCAGGCTGAGTCTGATTGATCCCATCTGACACAAGGGACAAACACCATAATAGTATCTCAGGCTCGGCAAGAAACTGCCTCAGTAATCAGGTCTAGCATACACAGTGGGATTGTCTAAAAAGAGAGCAAGAAACAGCTGTGGAAGTAAGATAGAAAGGGAGATAAAGACAGACAGAAAAGCACTACAAAGGATACTTCCTCCTTTCTTGCATAATTTAAGCCATGTATTTATGGAACATAGCAAAGGTCTAATTATGTTAGCTAGTAATGAATACTTATTTGTAATTAGCCACAGTTTCAAGCTGGAGGGAACAATTATTTTCATTACTGCTAGTTACTGTACAGGACACTATAAGAACTTTTTTCCCCCCTAACTCTAAGGAAGTGACCTCACCCAATTCATTGCTTTCCTGTTTTAATATGGCAGGTCTCAGTGTTGCCCTCTGCTGCTCAGCATGACTTCCTCCCATTTATTCCTTTGCTTCCATTAGTCCTTTCAGGTTTCCAAGCTGAATAATTTCTTTCCACTTCATAAATGCAGCAACCATTAGAGTATTTAGGCATTTCCTTAGCATAGATGGAGTCCAACTCATGTAAATAGATTTCTCAAAACTAGATTTCACAGAATTTCATTTTCAATTCAGCAGATGTTTTGCTGAAATTTGTATTATCAATGCTTCTACCATCTCTCAGGCATCTAAAAGGGAAAACATTAAACCAGGAGGAAAAAAACTAGTCTTTTCCACATATGAGAAAAGTGGAATGATTGGATGAAATTATTCACATGGACTAAAGATGATTGAGTGAGGAGCTTTTTTTTTTTTTGTGGAACTGGTTGTCATATGGCACCCAGGAGTACCATCATGAAACCCTGCATTTTCCTGCATTTTATATCTATCCTTGGCTTTTTATCTTCAAGCCAGTAATGATCTGCCAGCTTCACTGAATCAATTACCAGTTCTTTCTCCTGCTGTCTTCTCCTGACAATCAAGAATTCAGGCTATGGATTCAGGTTCAGTTCACATCTTTGATATTTTCTTGGAAACATTTCAAATCTCTCCACGATCACCCAGTAATTACCCTCTTATTCTTCTTTGTCTTTGGGGTTGAACAGGACTGTTTCCAGTTCTTGGGAAAGTTGATATGAATTTGGCTACCACATAATTCCCAACAGCTGTATTATTATAACAGAAAATTATAGTCTTTTACCAAATCTCTGAACACTTGGAATACAGGCAGCACTCTTCAGCACATTTCAGCTTGGCAATCCTTTCCAAAAAACCAAAATTTGCATTTAAAATTAGGCTTTCTTGATTTGTGGCATGATGATAGGCCAATGGGGGATAGCTCGCACTCTTCTTGTATTCCATCTATATTGGATAAGCTGAAAGACTACATTGTCCAGAGAATGTTTGTAAGAAATAATAAAACCTACCAAAATAGTTGTAACACACATATGCTTGGTACCATTTTGAAGCAAAATGAGACGAGGATTTTTAACTATGTCATGGGTTGTATGTGTTACTCTGCTATTTAATTCAGTTAATAAAAACAAACAAAAAAAAAAAAAACTAGGAGGGAAAGAACCCCTGATCGCTCAAGGCATAAACCAGACTCTGCTATTTAAAGATTAGTATGACAAAAGCTAGGGCATCACCTTTCGATACATTTCATCTGAAGCATCTGATATTGCCCATTAATGTTGGATACGGACATCAGAGCAAGGGGACCATAGACTTAATCCAGTGCAATGATTCCAATGTCTTCTGCTAGTCATTGACATGTGGGAGAAAGGAATATGGATCTGTATTCATACACTCAAACTAAATCCAAGCATGTCATGGCTTTTGAGAATCCTTGTAAAAAAATCTCACTATAGAGAGTTTACCAAAATAACTTTCATCTCCAAATAATTACTATGCAACAGGAACAACTATCCCTGATGTAATTCTATGACAGTCTCTGACACAGCACTAACTATAAGTGCCAGGCCCGGTTTTTTTCAGCAGTAAGACCTTGTACAAATCATCAAGGCTGACACCATTAAACAGGTTGGTGCTAGTTGCAGCTCAGGACCACGAACCAGTGAATGTTGCGCCATATGGATTGCATGGATTGCTACCAGAAGACACCAGGATCAGAGATAGTTATTCCCAGACATGGTTCAGCTCATTCATTTCAAGAAGAAACTTAATGGATCTACCCAAGGGCACATTTGCTTTCATAGTGCAGGACCCTCAACTTTATAGACACTGGTATTTCAATCTAGACAAAAAGCCCTTGTGAAACCAGTGCTACATTTCTCCCCATAGATTAAATATTATCCTATGTGACCAATCCACAGTACCTGATTGTAATGTAGGTTAATTGAAAATGCATTTATAATATTTTGTGTACCTTTCCTATTGCATTCTTGGCTTAGATTCATTTGGAGTGGTTTTTCAAACTAGTTCTCCCACACTACTGACAGTAGTGTGGAAGGAAACAAGTCTATTCCAACTCCAGATAAACAGGGACAAAATTATGATTCTTACTTACTGTCCCCCTTTTATGAGACTACAAGGAAAAACAGCACCTTTAGATAAGCATTAAAGAATACATCAGATCACGCACCTACTGAGAAAGGCAGAATGACAGCATAGATGAGAATTTCCTGGTCTTACAATGTTCTTACAGTTTTTCATGTTTATTTTCACCTGTTCTAGAAATGCAGACCTCTGTAGTTGACAGAAATCTTAATTATAGAAGAACTTCCATTTTTGGAAGGATAACAACATTACCTGTACCATTTGCAGAGTTCAAGCACTTAAAAGGAAGCTTTACTTCTTGGGCATGTAAAGTAGGATGGCTGTGGAAAATACCTACAGAGTGATGAGTTTAAATGATTCTGGGAAGTTCAAGTAGTATTGAAGTAAAGGAAGCCTGTGGGAAGCTGATCAGACTGGTGCTCTCAAAATTTGGTTACAGGTCAAAACAGATCATACTATATACGGACTTCAGAATTTATTGTTAGTTGCCAAACTAATTTAAAATTCAATAGTTACTATTGTAATTGAGCTAGTGACCAATACTCATAGTCCACAATAATACGAAAAAGCATCATGCAGTTAAAATCATTACATACACAAAATTCCTCTTTAGTAGTACCTATTATTTGCACCTTTTCTATAGCACAGTATTCATTCTTTCAGTGTCCATCTGTTCAATGGCTTCACTTTTCCTGAAGCACAGCAGGGGTACAGCTGATGACAAGTTCATCAGCACCCTGAGGTCTTCACAGGAGGAACTCAGTGTTCACAGTGCCAGTCTCTTCTTCCTTCTCAGTTCTTAAACTGAATAAGGGTAATTTTCATGTTTCCTTAACAGAATTGGCTTATGTACTCTTTCTTTCCTTTAGCTTACAATTATTTGTTGGGTTTTTTTCTGTTGTTCTCCATCATCTCTACACTGTCATTACCCAATAACAAAGCAGCTCTCCTGTAGTAACTGCTAACTGACTGGGACCTTCAGTACCACTTTGCTTTCTCACTCTGCTACACAATCTTTTGTTTTCACAGATGTTTATTTTTTATTAGTATGAAATAAAACTGAAGCCAAAACTGAAGTCAAATGATGCCATCATCACCTGACTGCTGGACAATCACAGCTAAAATCAACCTGGCTGGGGCAAGACCAGAGTGTCTCTCCCAATCTTGTGTCAAGGAACAACACAAAATCCTATTCACTGGTCTGTGATCAAGTCTGATCATTCAAATGTTTGCATTCAAAGATGCATTCAAAGCTTGGGGTGGCTCTTGATCAGGGAGTGCAGGGATAGGACAAGGAGAAACTATTTTAAGCTGAAAGAGGGGAGATTTAAAAAAGATAGTAGGAAGAAATTTGTTACTGTGAGGGTGGTAAGGCACTGGCACAGGCTGCCCAGAGAAGTCACAGATGCCCCATCCCTGGAGGTGTTCAAGGCCAGTCTGGATGGGGCTTTGAGCAACCTAATCCAGTGGAAAGAGTCCCTGCCCACAGCAGAGGGGTTGGAACTGGTCCCTTCCAACACAAACCACGCTATGATCCTATGACTTAAAGCTTTACAGATAGGAGACAGCAGGTTCTTTTACAAGAAATGCCAAAAAATGTTCTAGTCCTTGATTTAACAAACTTTGAGATAGTTGGAGCCATCTGCTCTGCAGTAGCATCTGCTGTTTTCACTTGGTTAATTAAGATAATCCCATTCTTAAAATGAGCTCTCAGATGGTTTCCTGCAAGGTCACACTTTTAGCATTTACTCAGTGCATCTGTACACAAGTGACTGGAAACAGACTGAAGGTCAGATGAAGACAACCTTTGCAGTCCGAAATTCCACTTATATCCAGAAAGAATGTAGATTCTTCCCCTTCTTTGCCACTTCACGTATATGGTGGAAGCCACCAGCCATCCCTAGGAGAAAGTACTTCTGCTTACTGCAAGTATTAGGGACTCTCCCATGACCTGGAACAATTTGCTCCTATCCAAAGGAATTAATAACGTCTGGAGAGCAGACCAGGAGACCTGCCTCCAGCAGTCAGAAGATGTAGTCACTTCCATTTATTGGTATATCTTGATAGCAAACATCTTCATGTCCTAGGCTTAAAAGCTCTTCTGAAATGATCAGAACTCCCTTCTCACCCCCAATAAGTGTGAGGTTGGGATTTAAGCACGGTGACATTTGAACTTCTTATTTTCACAGGGGCTTGCTGTTGAACAAATGCCTTTTTTGCAACCTCATACTTTATATCCCCATCTCTTTAAATTAGACTTTAAAACCTTGTTGAAAACTTAGATCTAAGCAAATCACACTTTTCAGAGTAAATCAATGAAAAATTCCCAGTTGCCAGTCCGAAAGCTGGAAGCTGATCAGCAGTGATGGGAACAACTATGACCCAAGTTCTCCTAGGTAATTCTGAGCCTTACTCACATTTTAAGCCTTCCTATTCCCCACCAGCTTTTGTAGATAATGATAAGGCCCTGTAATAGTCAGAACATGAGGGTTTTTACATTGCTAATCCATTAAATGCTATAAAGGAGAAGTAAAAGATTGAATATTTTAGAAGAGCTCAACACAAAAGTACATGATTAATTTAAAAATGTCTTTCTAAGTTCCCCTGACAATATGTGACTGAAATCTAACAAAAATTTTACTCTTTATTAAGGAAATGTCCCCTGCACTTCACCACAGGATTAGACTAACTCATCTGTCTTCTCAGGATCTTACAACTGTCTCAGATACAGAGACCTTTCGACTTGCCAGGCAGTGTAAGATTAAACCTCTTTGCCAGCAAATAGCCTAAATAATTCTGTTCCATAAGTTATGAAAGCCTAAGAGTCTCTCCTGATCTCATCTGCTCACAACTTTGAAGTGTCTGAAATCTTAATAAATAAGCCTTCCCTGATGACCATATACACACTACATTAACAAGTGCCTCAATTACTAGGTCTGCGGTGAACTTCCACAGCCTGAGATGAGAAGGGATGCACATTCACCGCACTTTCCTGCTCTTGCTGCAGCAGGGAAGGTGTCAGAGCAACATCCCTTGCCACTCATCAGTACTCTGATCACAAGACCATAAACAATCATAGAATGACAGAATCATTGATGTTGTAAAAGACCTCTAAGATCGAGTCCAACCATCAACACAATTCCAAGGACAATCGACATCACTTGTAACTGAAAAAGAGTCCTTTCTCTGTCACTTCAGCTCAGTGTCACCACCATGGAAGGTCCAGCATCTCAACAAGGTTTCTTTCCTGGTTTAGATCTGTGTTATGTACTTCATTTTAGAAGTTTTTTAATTTCACTTTTTTTTAGAACAATCTTTACTGGATGAGTGGCTTTAGGATCCTATAGCACATCCAAAAGTAAAGGAGAGAAGCCAATGAAATCAAGGTTTAAATGTGTGTCAATAGAAGGTATCTCCACTATTTTTGAAACAACAATTATTCTTAATGAGGACTTCTGGCAGTACCATTTCACTGAGAATTTACTCAGAACAATAAAAATCAACCAAAATCTCATTGCTCTGGGATAATCCAACTCCCATTCAAGTCCAAAACTTTGAAGATCAAGTCTGCATTATCTTCTGTGTCATCAGGGAAGGTAATGCACCCTGAGATTCTTTTGCAAGCATCAGTCTCCACTGCCAGAATGAATTAAAACCTCCTGCAGTAAGGGAGGTGATGAGGCACTATCCAATGCAGCATGTGCTAGCAGAAACATTCCTTAGGCCAGCCTCCTTCAGAAGCATCATCTGCCCCCCACGAAGACAGAACACACAGAATCATAGAATGTCCTGAGGTGGAAGGGACCCACAAGGATCATCGAGTCCACTTCCTGCCCCTGCATAGGACAATTCCAACATTCACACCATGTGCCTGAGGACATTGTCCAAATGCTTCTGGAATATTGTCAGGCTTGGCACCATGACTGTTTCCTTGGGGAGCCTCTTCCAGTGCTCCACTGCCCTCTCAGTGAAGAGCCTTTTCCTCATATCCAACCTAAAACTTCTCTGGCACATCTTCCTGCCATTTCCTTTGGTCCTATGACTGGTCAACCAGAGAGAAGAGATCATCGACAACTCCTCCTCTTCCCCTTGTGAGAAAGCTATAGACTGTGATGAGGCTTATTGGCCCTTTCACATCCTTCAAGGCCAGCAAAACCTTCTCCAGAACTTAGGGCAAAATCATACAGCTTAGTTAAAGAGAACTGCCAAATGAAACCCAGAAGTTACTGAATATATCCATTTCCACTCATCTATTGAGGAATCATAGTAATATTAAAGAAGCACAGCATACAGATATTGTTAAGCCATTATTAAACTGAAAGTTGTAGTTATTCTTGTTTCCAGGGATTAGTGATTAGGCTACAGACCAAATCACCATAATGTTGGCTTCAGCAGGCTAAAAAAATCTGCCTGTATTGGAACAGTGATTTTCAAAGGCCAAAAAGCTAAATAAAGCTAAATCAACAGACCTTTGCTAAACTGCAGCAGCAGGAAATCCAGAACCAAAACTCAATGAACTGGATTTGCCTGGAGTCACAGTGCTGACAGCCTCTGTTTCTCAGATCACTTTTCAGCAAATCAGCAAACAGGCAATGACAGGACCCCAGCAGCATCCCAACTCTCTTGGGCCAGAAGGGAAAGGGTACCAAAAGGAAAATGAGGATTTGAAAACCTGTCAGAGCCAACATTTCCAGAGAGCCACAAGAAATAAAGCTCAGCCTTATGTGCTTGGCATCACAGATGTCTTGTTATCCAATCAATAATAAATAGGTACTTGCTCCTGCTTAGCAACTCAGCTCCACTTGCATGACCACCTGGCTATCGCCTCCCTATCTCAGAAGTAAACAAAGTCCTGCTGCTTCTTATAAAGCACATGGAAATCCTGCTGCAGCATAAAATCTTATTTGTTATTACTGTATAACTGTCAGGGGCTGCTCCCTAAAGTGACTGTGAGCCAAGAGCTAGTAGCAGCCGCAACACAGGCTGGGCAGTAAGCCTGTCACAGGGTTCAGCACTACAGCACCAGGGGAGGGTGAGCAGAGCAGGGTGGTGATTGCAACGTGTCCTATCAACAGTCCTGTGATCACCAGGCAAACATAAAGGACCAAGTCTGGTCCAGGGTCGGCTCAGGAAACCTAAACAACAATCCAGGAAGAGACTTAGGAACAGCTACACGTACAGCACAGCAGCAGAACTGGGTGGTGAGGCACTGGCACAGGCTGCCTGGAGACATCACGTCTGCCCCATCCCTAGAGGCGTTCAAGGTCAGGTTGGATGGGGCTTTGAGCAACCTGATCCAGTGGGAGGTGCCCCTGCCCATGGCAGGAGGGTCAGAACTGGACGAGTTTTATAATCCCTTCCAACCCAACCCATCCTATGATTCAAGTGAGCTTCAGAAGAGTCCCATTGCCCCTAAGCTCTGAAAGGAGAGATGAAATTCACTTCTGATTGAAGACCAATGTTATACTTCAGCAGCTAGTGATCTCTGAGCAAAATAGAGAGTGATGAGAAATTAAAAGTTGGGCACTGGCTTGAAAATAATGAAGTTAATTTGTCATAGAACCTGCTTCAGGTAAAAATAACAGACTGTCTCATTAAAGTCCATGATAATGGCTGCTCTGGCCCCAGTCAGAGCCACAGAGAACAGCAAAATTAGTGGTCAAGGAAATGAAATGTACATAGTGATTTATATGCAGCCTTGGGTTATATCATTGAAATTAGCTCCAGATATTACTTCTGCTCCTTAGGTAAATTATTTGAAGCAAATTTCAGGCAAAACTTAGTTCTTACATTAACTGAGATTGGCCTGAGTGAGAATGCGTTTCAGGGGGAGAGTCAACTTGAAATAAAAAAAGAACTGCAAAGAGACATTAATGCATTGTGATGCACAAGATAAGTGAAAAGGTCTAAACAACATAAAAGTAATCATTAATGGTTTGTCAGGGAATTCAGTAGGTGGTTGACTTAATACATTAAAGTTCCAAAGCCTGCTGAGAGTGGAGTGTTGCTCTATCAAAGCTAATGCAATACTCACTATCAAAGCACACATTATGAATGTTCATATCCTATCATAATACACTATTGAAAGTCAATGTGGACCAGAGATGGAAATTTAAAATAGAGTTAATAAAACACTCAAGTTTATTACCTAAGGCTCAAATGTTTCTTTGGATGTGGGGGTTAACACTCGTAGTATGTACTAAACTGGACAAAATAGGTAGATAAACACAGTATGTGTGGATTGTGAATATTCACTGGCTTCTCTATATAATAAAGGAGTGCCTGCCATGTGAAAGTAACCAATAAATTACATTGTTTACTTTGTTAGCCTAAGAGCATGCTCAGAGCCTCAACAGTAAGAGAGCCTACCAAGCCCACAGAGAGATGTTACCTAATGTTCAGTGCTCAGAGACACTAAGAACCGAGGGAAGAACATACAGGATTTTGACATTCCGAAGCTTAGCTTTGAGCCAATGTAAAAACAACTGTGGAAGTACAATTCTGCCTCACTAATGTATGGCAAAGCACACTACAGAAAGAAGAAATACTGAACAGGCAGGGTGGATATAACTGAAATTCATCTTGGTCAAGTTTAAGGGTAGCAGAAGCTGATGCAGTTTACGACAAACATAAAAGAAATAACCAAACATCTTCTAAAATTACAATTACTCTCACAGGTAGGATTGAGAACTCTGAAAAACACTGAATTGCAAATCGCAAGGACTGCTTGCACTAAATACTGAGGTACCTTAAGAGCTCCAGACACGTCTGACAAGATAGCAAAGAAAGTTAAACCATGGGATAATTCTGAAGGGGAGGAAGTTAAGAATAAGATTGCATTTACAGAGATCCTAAAAAAATCTAAGGACCTCTAACCCAGAAAAACAACTTGTAAGTTGGATGCTGCATCTTCCCTGGCACATTGAACCCCACAGCACCAATAGCAGAGGTCATTACTGCAAGGAACCGCAGTTCTGAGAAGATGAGTACGAAAAGGTAGAGGAGAATAGTTCAACCAAACTTCATGCCCCACAGATCATAAAATAAATCTTTTATCACTTCTGCTACAAAACCACAGTTAATATATATTTCTTTGGTATTAATTAGTAAAAAGGAATGCCCATTGGACCAGGAACTCTCAGGTCTGTGCCTCCTATATATTCATAGAATGGTTTGGGTTGCAGGGGACCTTAAAGATAATCCAGTTCCAACCCCCCTGCCATAGGAAAGGGCACCTTCCACTGCAACAGGTTGCTCAAAGCCTCACCCAGACTGGCCTTGAACATCTCCAGGGATGGAGCATCTATCATTTCTCTGGGCAACCTGTGCCAGTGCATTTCCACCCTCACAAGAAAACATTACTTAATTTTTGAGAGATGCTGGCTCATTTGCTAACTGTAAAAGCTGATAAGGGTTCATGAGTGGTGGTGGATACATATATTTTTACCTTTGATAGAAATTAATCTCTACTGGAGCATCACTATTCACTAAAGGCATTTGTGGTTGTGGCCCCATTTTCATCAGTATAAAAATCTAAGTTGCATAGACTGCATAAGGGATAGTAAGTACCTCCCCTTTTGTTCTAATTTCAACCCATAGTAGAAAAATAAAACAGTATAATAGAATAATAAAAAGATAAGTGTATGTGTACTGTGCAATGAAGCACAGAAATAGCTTGGAAACGACTCACCAGAATCTGATCTGACCTTCAATATGGCTATAAAACACTAACACCAATGAGTGTATTTTCTGAGCATTGCACTCTAGCAACTTAATTTAAAGATCTCACATGAAACTGTGTGCACTGTGACATAGGTTCCATTCTGCAAGAGACAGAATCCTAAACTCAAAAAGCAGCAGCTCTTCAAATTGAGATAAGGGCTCTTTGTTCCACTTCCATTGGCACAAATGAAAAATAAAGCTGTTGCATTTTTATTACATCTATCAAAAGAATTCAACATCTTTCTGTCAAGAGTACTCTGCCCTGAAAGGCAGAGGCCATCAGGGCTTCCTCTTTCTACAAAAAAAATACAACCAGAAATAGCTCACTCTCCTTTACTCATTCCTGAACTGTGCCTGATTATCAAAACCTTTCAACTTCTCATTTTCAAGCTTTTCAAAATCACAATACTTTGGTAAAATCACTATCAGCTTCTGCCTTCTCCATGAGGCAAGATTATGTTTATCTTATTTTGCTACTGAACTTCTCAGGACTTCCACTGCACTTGAAAGCAGATAGTCTTCACACATAGCAATACCTCATGCCCTGCTTGATTATTTACTAATACTTCTTATCTAACTCCATTGTTGGATCAGTCAAGACTAGATCAAAGCAAAACATTCTCAGTTAAAAGTCTCAAATATGAAATTCAGGCAAAAAAACACAGCACATTGTCCCTGGGACAAAGTCCTTGCAGTGCCTCTGCAAGTATTTTTGACAACTTTATTCTTACCAACTTTACTAGTGCAACTCACTTCCTTTTCATTTCATTTTACAGACTGAGTTTTTAATAGGAGTCATCAGCCCTTTGGGATCCCTGGAGAAGTCTAGAGGAGGCCACAAAGGTGATCCAAGGTCTGGGGCACCTCCCGTACAAGGACATGCTGAGAGAGTTGGGCTTGCTCAGCCTGGAGAAGGCTCCAGGAAGACCTTAAAGCAGCCTTCCAGTACTGAAAGAGGCTTCAGGAAAGCTGAGGAGGGGCTCTTGATCAAGGAGTACAGGGATAAGATGAGGGGGAATAGTTTTAAGCTCTAAAAGGGGAGATTTACTTGAGACATTAGGAAAAAATATTTTCCTGCAACGGTGGAATCAGTAGAGAGTGAGCTGCAAAGGCTGCTAGAAACCCATGGGGCTTCTTGTGAGCTCAGCTGATGGAAAACAAACAGCAGCACTTTGTGAAACTGGGAATTTTCATTTCTCTGAAAACTCCAGTATTTTGGAACAAAACTCAAGATACACTCTAAATTGGATAAAACCAAATTACTAAAACTTTCTTAAAAACAAAAAACCAGTCACATATCTTCAATTTGTGCTAAGCCTTCTTTTCCCCCACAAGAAATTCATGTCCAAAAGAAGTGCTCCCTGCCATGGACTATAAATCTAGGAACTTGCTAGCCTTAGTCTGAGCTAAGAGTGTAAATCTTTATATGGTTTGGCAGCTTTGCGAGTTATCTATCTTCCACAACTAAGGGAGCAATCCTATCATGTATCCCTGCATCTCTGTTGTGCTGAGAAAGTCCAAGGAAAAAAGCAGTGAACATTGCAGGAAACACCTTCCTTATGGCAACTCATTCACACAGCAAGACTATAGGGTTAGACCACACATCCATGCACCGCTGCTGGAATACAGCTCCCAAGTGTTTCTGGTTTTCTGGCAAGTAAAACAACCTGCAGTCTTGCTGCCACAACACCACACACAATTGAAGGATTTCATCTCACAGCAACACTGGCAGAAAGCAGAGCACTTACACAGACAGTCACAGCTAGGATCTCTGCACTCCTGATATCAGTAAAGTCAAAACTGGGTCATTAATGTTAGTGATACCTGCCCCTCCCTGTTTCTGAGGCTGCTTTCCCTAAACCCCAATAACAGAATTAAAGTCAAAACTTGCCTTCTAAGCACACATACTATCACTGCTTCTAAATGCAACCCCCAGTAATGAACTGAAAGAAACCTCTAGGACCAATTCACTTCATTTCTGCATATTATCTTGACATCCGAAGTCCACACACACACAAGCACACTATTCCAAACTTTTCACATTTTAGTTTAGCTGAACATTTTATTTTGCCTTCTGGCTTCACTCTCCCCTTCTTTCTTTCTTTTTTGTTTCACCCTGCTCCTGAGCATCCTGGATCAAGAGTCACCACCAGCAGTACCATCCTGCATGCAGAGAGCTGCCTTCTTCCTGTTAGTTATTTCTTAACAGCACACACGGCTCTGCCTTTTGACTCCTAGTTTTTGGGTTTTCTTTTAAAGCCCTGTTTTGTGAAACACAAAGTCTGGAGTGAAAAGTATTCATCAAAGTCATCATTATTCCACATTTATCTGCAGCGAACAATCTTTCTCATCTATTATCCCTTAAATGATCTAAAGCCTCCTATCTGCCGTGTTCCTCTTCATTATCTGCTGTTCCCCTCTCAGCCGTTTTTCACCAGCACTTCTTTTGTTCTCTGCCTTTCATTTTCTGCACCACACATCAATACTGTTTCACCATGATCCAGAGGCACACAACGAGGAGCCAGACAAATGATTTTCCAAGTGTGAGGCAGATGACAAAAAAGATTTTATGCTGTGTGCTTAGATACTGTTGTTGTTATTCAAACTGAGCCCTGCTCGGCAGCAAATGCCCTGGCTGCTCTCTTTCCTCCCAAGGTTTTTCTCCAGAATGTCAGTAAGTGGCACTGCTTGACTAGAACATGTGACAGAGAATGTCTTGAATTTCATATACCCTCATCTTCATCATTGTCCTCCATATTTACTGCTACACATACTTGACTTCATGACACTTCCTAATTTCATATGTTGAACAGCATATGTACATCAGACTGATATACATGTCTCTATTGCCCTGACATCATTTATTAGCCGTGGCTGAATCACCCCTGTCACACATATATTAACCTTTTAGAAGGCATCTCTCTGTGAATGCATAAACTAGCTGTATTCTTTATCAGCATTCAGTAAAATTACCACTGTGGTAGGTGGAAAGTGACTGCACTAATCAAAGTTGAGCATACTACAAGACTTTCTGCTGTTTCACAGCAAGGACTTCATGCAAGCGATCAGTCATCAGGTAGCCACTGACTTTCAGACACAAAATGGATCTAACCTGCCTTTCAGCAATTCTGGAACCAGAATTTCTAGCTCAGGGGATGCTAGTAGGATTGGAAGATTGCAATGCTCCCTTCTACTTCTTTTCTGTACAAATATGGATGCAATAGATTCATAGAATGATTTGAGTTAGAAGGGGCCTTTGTAAGTCATCGAGTCCAACCTCCCTACAGGAGCAGAGACATCTTCAACCAGATCAGGTCACTCAGAGCCCCCATCTAACCCGGCCTTGAAAGTCTCCTAGGATGGGACCTCCACTACCACCCTGGCCAAGCTGTGCCAGAGTTTCACCACACATTGTAAAAAATTTCTTCCTTATATCCAGTCTAAATCTACACTCCCCTAGGTTAAAACCATCACTACTTGTCCTGCATACAAACATATGCCCAACACAAAGGACAAAAAGCATCAAGAATATGTTATAGCAAAGACTGTGCTAAACAAAACTGAAAGCATTTCAATGCCTGTAATACTGGATTTAGAGTCCATTGTTCCCATTCAGTTATATACAAGAAACAGGTACCGAGAATACAGTAAACAGATCTATGCTGTCTGTTCACACTGTCAGGGAAAGACACAAGCCAAGTATTATTCCATTTGGATTTGCNTTTCCCCTTTGTACCTTTACACTCAAAATACTCACAGACTGTCAATTTCAACTCCACCTCACCCATTTGTCTAATGCTGCCTATCTACCATTCACAAAAAACCCAAGATACGAATCCTTCCCCCATAAAGGAGAAATCCTTTCTGCAGAAGGTTAAAGCTGCTCC
>WAAB01015864.1:0-10097 GCA_013389865.1 Piaya cayana
GAAAGATCCACTATGTTTGTTTTCTACCAGACAACTTATTTACATATATTGAGGGTCTTCTTTTTTTGGTAGGAGATTATTTAAAGAAAAAGACTGAAGAAACAGTAAACTTGAATTTCATTTTGCTCGTAGCAGTTTGAGATCTTTGCTTTCTCCTGGCGAGAAAGTAAGTGGAGAGTTACAATGTTGGGCCACCCTTAAATCATTCTTCTTTCTTTAGCTTCTTCTTTGCTTGCCACAGGTAGATTCTCTGATTACCTGTGGCTTATCTGACCACTCTAAAGTCATTGGGAGAGCTATTGATTGCTGTCAGTAATGATCTCTTGAAGAATGTTACCCATAGGCATCGTGCTTTGTGCATATCTAAAATTTAGCTCCAGACCCTGGAGTGATGAAGTAATCACTTATTCAGTCCATTCAGTTGATAATTCAGTTATCTTATCATCTTTGAGCAACAAAGCTGGTGAAGGGCCTGGAGAACAGGCCTTATGAGGAATGGCTGAGAGAGCTGGGGGTGTTTAGCCTGGAGAAGAGGAGGCTGAGGGGAGACCTCATTGCTCTCTGCAACTACCTGAAAGGAGGTTGTGGAGAGGAGGGAGCTGGCCTCTTCTCCCAAGTGATGGGGACAGGACAAGAGGGAATGGCCTCNAAAGATTCATCAATTCTAACCTTAAACCTAACACTGCCATGTACACCACCTAACCATGTCCCTAAGCACCACGTCTTGATTGTTCAAGAGAAACAAATATGTTTTTATGCAGAGTTAGAAGTCTTACTGGAATACAATTATGTTATTCAGTGCTTAATTTAATCCTGCTAATGTGATTGCAAATGATTAACTTTGCCCATTTCAAATAACCAGTTAATGTTTCTTAATTTCAATTTCCAGTGCTGTTTACAATCCTAGTGCCAACAAGGATACACTGTCTGCCTTGGATTATCAGGGTCCAAAACGCAAGCTTTACAGCGCTGTGCCCGGAAGACTTTTTATTGTCGTAAAGCCATATCAACCTCAAGGAGAAGGGGAAATTCATCTGCACAAAGGAGATAGAGTCAAAGGTGAGTAGGTAATTCATTTTGGATAAACACTTCTGCTAGATGGAAATTTTATTATAAAATTCTCTTCTATTTCAGGGAAAATGAAATCTGTTCAGTAGAAGTTCTTTTATGCATTTGTTTCTTTAGAGGGTATTTTGCTCCTAGATCTATTTTGTAACCGATACTTATTTGGCTACCGTTTTAAGTGTAAGTGACTTCAAAGTGCTACTAAAAATCAGAAATATTTGCGGGAAGAGCAGCAGTGTCTACACAGAGCACGTAGTTTGCTTCTGTAGTCATTATAGAAAGACAACTCCAGGGCTTTTAAAGATTGTAAATATGTCAGCTGTCTAAGCAGCTCTTAAAGGAAAAGAAGGATAAGGCCAAGTTTGTTTCAAACCCTTCCTCGAGGAACAATTTATTGATTAAGTAGAAAGAGTCCCCTCTGTGACTTACGATAAACAGTTAGGTAGAACCTACTGTAAATGTTTTGGGGAGGAATTGTGGTGGTCCACGTGTAATTGCTGCCCGCTGATGTACTTCCCACCTAAGAGTACATGAAAATCAAGTCCAAACTTTGTATTGTTTTGAAGACAGAACATCCAGTTATCACTGAGAAAGTGGACAACGTGGTTTACAGGACTGACCTTTGTTAGGGTGCATCGTTATGCAGCTTTGGCTGTGGATTTGCATATTAAGGTAAAACTGGTCAGGAGATCACAAGAATTTCTACTCAATCCATAGAAACCAAATACCAGTTCCAGAAATCAAATAAAAGGGTATATATTTAGTGTCCTAACTAAAAGTGTTAAGCAACTAAAAATTTCCTTGCAACTGAAACTACTTATCTTGCAAAGGAAAACTTGAAATATCTCCTCCCTTGAGCCTGCAAACAGTAGTTGGAAAAAAAAAAGGGGAGCCATTAGAAGGTATTTTTGTACTTTTATTTTTGGATGTGGCTGATTCCAAGGTATTTGTGGGTTTAATAATTTTTGTTAAGTCTTCAGAAGGTGTAGGACAGAAATCTGAAGAAAAAGATAAAACCTAGGCAAGATTAATTTTAAATGCAAGGATGAAGGAGGAAGGTTAAACTTAGGAGTGCTGCTGATGTCTGTAAGACTGAAAAGATGATTTTGCAGTCTGGGAGGCTGTACCCTGATTAGGTGGGAAGCAATGATTATGATCTAAAGAAAACAGCGCACAGGAACTTTTGGAAGAGCCCATAAGAACACTTCATAAACCATTATAAAAGTTCCCAGTTAATGGAAGTTATCTAGGTTACGCTAAAATTAACAGAAGCCAAGAAAAGGTCTGAGGTTATAGAATGTCTTTGGAATGCCAAATATCAAACAAAATTCAAATCATGGTTTGTGAATGGGCTTTGCAAGCAATCGGTAAATGAGAATAAATGCAAGAGGAGTAATGAGTAATACCAGCTCATAAAAGCCTTTAAGTGTTGAATGAATGAGTATAACCTATGGAGAAGTAAAGCTACATTGGGAGTAGCTTGATACAAAAGCGTAAAGCAAATTAAAAGCAAATGTGATCTTTTCATACCCTTACAAAAGAGAACTGGTTCTTGGGTTGAAATGTGAAAGCCCCTGGTCTTCTGTATGTAGCACGGAGTTCTCACTGGAAGGGTAGAGAAGCAAAACAGTTGAGAAAGATGCTTGTTGCTGAAGTACAAGAAAATAAAAAAAGGTTGCTTATAGAGGGGAAAAAAAAGATTTTAAAAAGTGTGACTTGAACGCAACAAATAACTTTTTGCTTATTAATCTCAGAACATTTAGCAACACCAGGTAGTATTGTCAATGCCCACAAAAGGATATTTTGGGAGTCATGAGTGGTATTAGGTAACTTTTTATACAGAGTGTGTTTACAGACATTGAGAAGGTGTCAGTAGATAAAGTATGAGCGTGTTTGAGTGCCATCATCTCTTCTTTGGAGGAAGTTGTATCTTTATGCTATTATGTTCAATCTTGTTCAATTTAAAGATGCTGCAATATTGTTGTTTACATAGAGGATGCAAGATCAACAGAGATTCTTGTGACCAGAGTAAAACAACAAAGACTCTTAGGCAGTTCTGGAGAAAAAGCAGACAGAAAGTGTATTCCCTGGAGGAAAAAAAAAGCAAACAGTGCAACAGGTTGCTCAGGATGCTGAATTTTGTAGGCATGTTTGTTATCTGGCTGGTTTTTGCATAAGAATTTGTGACTATTTTGTGCAAAAATAACTCAAGAAGGAAGGATTTAAATTTCAGTGAAGAGTTTAATGCAAAAAAAAAATTAGTTCCTTGGTTTTACAGTAACTGGAAAACGATGAAGAAAAAAAATAGTCCACTTTTTGAAACTTTTTAGAGTAGTATGGTTTAATCTTGAGACCAAGGATGTTTTGGGGGGACACTAATGAGTGCCAAAATGCTGAAATACAAAATGAGTTTTGCATCTTTATGGGACAAATCTGTGTTTACTGAAACAGACTGTAAATTAATTATTACCCTATGAAAAAAGCAAGATATGCCCATCTCACACCAATAATCCCTGCCGGGATTATTTTTCAGCTTTAAATACGTGATTTTCACGTTGAATTGAAATCTTGCAGAGGTCTAGCATTTGCAGGCACACTTGTTTTAGAGTGCTTTATAGAACTTTGATGCAGTGAAGTCTAGTGAGATTTTTGTGTGTCAGTNTTCCTGAAACAGACTATAAATTAATTATTGCCCTATGAAAAAGCAAGATATACCCATCTCACACCAATCATTCCTGCAGGGATTATTTTTCAACTTTGAATACATGATTTTCACATTGAATTAAAATCTTGCGGAGGTCTAGCATTTGCAGGCACAGTTGTTTTAGAGTGTTTTATAGAACTTTGATGCAGTGAAGTCTAGTGAGATTTTTGTGTGTCAGTCTGCTTGTAGAAAAGGTTTGAAAAAAGAGAAAGGGCAAATAGGGATTATCGGTGTTACTACTTAGGGTGAAATCTTGTGGGATGTAATTCAAGGGTGTTTACACGACAAGGCTGGAACACTGTATGGCTGCCTCCCATTGCTAAGCAAAGGGAAAACTCCCAGAATGAGATCAAATCCAACCACTTGTTATCATGTCAATGGTCCCTCAGTTGTCACAAAAAATATGTCAGAATGAATACAGAAACGTTGTTTAGCCTGGAGAAGAGGAGGCTGAGAGGAGACCTCGTTGCTCCCTACAACTACCTGAAGGGAGGTTGTGGAGAGGAGGGTGCTGGCCTTTTCTCCCAAGTGACAAAGGACAGGACGAGGGGGAATGACCTCAAGCTCCGCNGAGAACAAAGAATCCAGGTAAAAAGACACTGAGGCTTTAAAAAGGTCTTGGTTATGTAACAGCGCTGAGAAATCTGTTCAAACTTTGCATGTGTGACAAGAATCCAGGTTCGATTATATCTGGATTCACATCCCTGTTCCAGCCAAAATGTAATTATTTAAAGGGAAATAAAAAATTTACTCCAATGTGAGAGATTGATAGGCTCCCTCTCTGTCGTACATAAGCACAGGCAGTAGAACTCTCGGCATCCTCAGTACTGCTTGTTTCCTGGGTGAGTGCTAGAACCACTGGCTATAAGGAGTTCCTGCTTTCTTTTTTTTTTTTCTTTCTGAGCAGAAATTCCACTTGGTACTGGTTATATTTTCTGTCTTTTATTAGCAAGACCATGATCTAGTCATCACTGAGGCTTTGATTTTCTGAGGGTACACATGCCTGTTTGGGGTTTAGCAACATACTATGTGCAGCCCTTGGAGGAAACGAATCATTAAACTCAAGGGAATTCAATTTTTCACACTTTGGAAACACCTTTAAGAAATAAAAGAGCTTTGTTTTAGCCCCTTTCCTCTGCCAATTTGGTAGCTGTGCTGTTCTATATTAAAAAAAAACTGTTGCTACAGCACTGGCTTCTTGGATTGTTTGAGGGGGATTCAAACAAGAATTGGCATCTGCCCTGGGATTCCGACCCGTGTTCAGTCTGACCCTGGGGAGACGCTCATCACATGTGCATCCCATGAGACTAATCACAGCAAAGATGTAGCAAGGCATTTATTACAGGGATAAAAACCCAGAACAACATATTAGAGAAAGGGATTAGTTGGGAGATGTTTTTATGGATTTTCTTTTTTAACTTGGTAGAATTAGAAGGGTCACGGAGAAGGATGAATTCCTAAACTCTTGATGAAAACTGCTTTCATCAGATGAAGATGAGGCAGATTTTTTTTTTCTTCCTAAAACCCCCCCAGCAATGCAGGAGTGACAGTGGTTCGCAATATGTGATACAAGGAAGCTGCTCAGAGGAAGATGTGCATGAGCAAGGTCCAAAGAAAATGTAAACTAAACAAAATGGTCTTGTATTAATAGGATATTACGTAGCCTGTACAAAAATATCTGCTTTATTTTTAGTTGTTAGTCATACATACTGACATCATTTGTGTGTCTGCCACTCACAAAAGAAGGGCCATGGCTGTTGTAAAAATAAACCTGATATCTTTAGGTGTACAACAACCCTAACCTATGTTTCCATATGAATGAAGAAAAACTGGCTTCATCCCTCACTGAAGCACTTCTAACACATTTTGCCTCCTTCTTCATTTTACATCTCAAAGTCCATAGCAAGAAATCTGCCACAATCCAAACCCACATATATATAAAGTATCGGTAAAATGCATTTTAATCAGCTTTTGCATTGCTAAATTTAATTCTTGCACCGGAAATCAAGTGGTCTCTTTTAT
This sequence comes from Piaya cayana, assembly GCA_013389865.1. Taxonomy (NCBI): domain Eukaryota; kingdom Metazoa; phylum Chordata; class Aves; order Cuculiformes; family Coccyzidae; genus Piaya; species Piaya cayana. Next base: position 5,792 of record WAAB01015864.1, read on the forward strand.
AACAAAACTCAGATTTATGAAGGGAATGCAATGCTCCGAAGTTCTTTGTGAGCAAAGAATTAGCTGTCTTCTGTGTCATCAAGATGTCACAGATAACACTATAGGAGTATTCTGTGCATCCCCAAGAAGGTTCAAATCTGTACCCGCATACCTTGTTGGAAAGGCAACAGATACGAGTTCTGGGTGCCAGTCAGCATGGGCCAGATGATCTCTGGTCACTTAGAAACAAATCAATCAAAATTGTTTTCAGAATCTATATTACCTTAAAACGTACCTGAAAGTTATTTGAGTTACCCCTCATTGACCTGGAAAGAAAAAACCCACATGGTTGCCTTATTCAGATACTTTGACAACTTTTGAAGCCTCACCCTGCTATGAGTTTTCTTTTTCTTGTCTTTCTATATGTTTTTATTTGTGTTTCCTATTGCCATGTGATTTCTTGTTATTTCTTGGGCACTGGAACAGGCTGCCCAGGGAGGTGGTTGATTCGCCTTCCCTGGAGGTGTTTAAGGCACAGGTAGACGAGGTCCTGAGGGACATGGTTTAGTGTTTGATAGGAATGGTTGGACTCGATGATCCGGTGGGTCTCTTCCAGCCTGGTGATTCTATGATTCTATAATTCTTCCAATTTTCAGGTCCCAAATCATAGTATAGTATTCCCATTGGTGTCTTGCGACTGTAATTTTTACTTTCCTCTCATATTTTTGTTGCCTGCTCTAATATTACTGTCTCTTCTCTTTTACCTGGAAGAAAAACAGAATATGGGGCTAGGTCTGGAAAATGCTGTGTATTTAACTCTTACCATGATTAGTCAGATTTTTCTAGTGCTCAATATCTAGCAAAATGGGGAGTTATTTCAGTATTTCAAATGTGCTCCAACAGACCTTTTTGCAAACCTTCTGAGATACCTCCTGTGCAGGCACGGTCTGCACATTTGAGAAGTATTTACCCCGACTAAGGTCTGTTCTCAGCTACGTTCTCAGGGTCAGTGCAATGGTGGTTAGTTCAGTAGTGGTGATCTGAGCATCTGTTCTAGGCAGAAAGTCAGCAGCTCACAGCATTAGAAATACTGACCCTTGCAACGCTGCTTTTATTTCTGTGTGTTCTCAGCCAGGAAGGCGATCCAAATATCCCGCTAACATTTTCATTTCTTCTGAAATCTACTTGTAAGTCATTTTGAAAAAGAAAGGTTATTAAACCCCTGCTGTGCTTGAGGATATTGCCAACAGACAGTGCTTGTGGGCAGAAGGAAAGTTGGTCTCCCAGGCTTTTGCGCTTGTTAGATTAGTAAATAAAGCACTGGAAAGGGAAAGGCCGCAGAAATGCCGTTTCGTTTCTTCAAGAGCATTTTGTACCTTTTGTGAGTAAGTACGGCAGCAAAATTTAACCTAAGAGGTTTGCATAATCATCATTTTGCTAATCTTTAATATGAAGGATGAAATTAATGTGAAATGGAACATTAGTCTTCCCCAGAAACATTGGTCTGTTTTGCTTCCCTTACTGCCTCCTGACTTGATTGGCTTGATTTGAATTCCTGACATAAATCATTATGACTCATCACAGATAATAACCTAACTCATTTCTTCAAGTTGCTTGTGTCTGAAGAGCAGGAGAGAGTTGTGGTTCGAACTGGTGTGTCGAAGTGTTGTAGCAAACACAGGGAGGTTGTAGAGAGGAGGGAGCTGGCCTCTTCTCCCAAGGGACAGGGGACAGGACAAGAGGGAATGGCCTCAAGCTCCGCCAGGGGAGATTTAGGCTAGAGATTAGGAGGAAGTTTTTTATGGAAAGGGTCATTAGGCATTGGAATATGCTGCCCAGGGAGGTGGTTGATTCACCTTCCCTGGAGGTGTTTAAGTCACGAGTAGACGAGGTCCTGAGGGACATGGTTTAGTGTTTGATGGGAATGGTTGGACTCGATGATCCGATGGGTCTCTTCCAACCTGGTGATTCTGTGATTCTGTGAAACACCCAGCCTTGCTGCTGCTCCAGCTGGAGGGCTGGCTTTACTGTCAAGGCTGAGGAATTGATTAGAATGGAAGGGCATCCAAAAAATCCCCGTTGTCTTCACTCTTGACTACTTACAGGCAGCCTTCCTTCAGTAGTCAGCAACTGGCTCAAGATATTCAAGGGTTAGGGAGTACCAGAAGACTGAGAGGAGCTATGAAAGGCATATAAATTCACTAGCATAGTCTGACACAACAGCACAGGTTCCACATCTAAGCTTTCTTTGGGACCTCTCCTCAGATTGATGCTCTCTACTAAAACCTCTAGTTTTGGCATCACTATGAAGAAGAGCAATCTTGGCTCTCTCCACACTTCCCTCAACCGAGATGGTGATAAATGTTACAAACTGATGCATGTTTCCAATGCTCAGTTTGAGTTTCTGTCCAAAATTCAAATCAGTCCAGAAGATTTGTTTCTTATGCTGTTTTCCCCTCTTTTTCACTTTCCCCAAACTGTTTAAGAGACACCCAAATAACAGGAAAAAACAGTCAGCATAGAAAGTTGTTGGCAAAGATAACAAAGAAAAACCAAATATACAGGGCCAAATATTGAACAGTGCAGCTCATTCAGTTCTATTTCAGTTGAGCTCTGATTCCTCAGATTTAGAGGATTATGTACAGATTATTGCATTTGTAGATTTTGCTGTAGCGAGTGGTTGCTCTGTTAATCGTTGCAGTCATCATCTCAGTTCAAACTCCTTTTCTTGAACATTGCTTGTTTGGGCTCTTTCTTTCTTGAGAAAGTGGAGGTGATAAAAGATAAAAAGCTGGTTTAAGTCCAGATCTAGCCTGACATTTATTGTGGCTACGGTGATTGGGGCTGTGATGTGCACGCAAATTCTGAAGCCAAGGCTCCTTAGCCGTCCCATCTCCTTGTTATGTGGGTGGCCATAGAGGCTGATGGGACACAATGAGACGTGCAGGAAGCTCAGAATATGGCAATTAGACTTTTATGGTGAGACAATTAAATACTGACTTATAGGTAGGTGAGGTTGTTTTTCAAATAAAGCAGCAGAGTGGCTTGGATTACAAAAAGGTAAACTCAAAGGGAAACACTTGGTTTGGAGGCAAAACTGGAAGATAAATATAAGTTTAAAGAAATGAACAATATTTTCTATGTTATTTCCCTAATTTGATTTATCTGTGAGGTCCCGCAGTCCAAAATAGGAAAAGGACCTGCTGAATTATCTTCTTCACTGGAAGAAGTGTCTGTGGAGCTGCAGTTGAATCTGACTGTCCAGGTCAGTTATACACAACTGTTAACTGCAGATACTCAAGGCTTTTCCTTCCAGATTGTACGTGGACTGTACAAGAACATTTTCTCCGTGGCAGCTGGGGCACAGTCACTTGTTTGCATGCTGGAGGCCTTAATGTGGTTGTCATCAGAGCGATAGACAATGACTTCCTTTCCAGTCCTGCTGCACTGAGCTCAAGTTATGTCAGTCTCTCTTGATTAAGTATTTGAAAGCCAGAAATGGTCTGCCCATAAGGCAGAGCAGACAGAATCTGTTCATCATTAATCACAGGAAGGGAGGAATGTCTGTCAGGAACAAGCAGGGGTAGATAAAGGAACAGGGTAAAATTTAAACTGAAACCAGATTTTAAGAAAAATATCTCTCTTTAAGAGAGGCAAGATTCAGCAGTAACTTGTGCCAACCTTCATTTATGTTTTGTGTCAAGATTGAGTCGAGTTGCGCTTCGGATTCAGAAAACTGTCGCTCTGCACTGTACTTGTTTCAATATTGTTTTCTATTTACCTGACTGCATATAAGAACAGATTGAACATTGAATTTTTGTTTATATGTATACTTAGGAAATAAGTTACCATTACAACTCAAGGTTAGGAACATACATTTCTAAGTTTGTAACCATTTTAGGGGCTGTTTTAAGCAAAATTTTTTCCATCATTTTCATCCAGATTGGAAAAGTCTGTGAAAGATAACAAAGAATCTTTCTATAAATATATAAATAGTAAAAAGAGAACTAGGGAGACCATACAGTCCCTATTGTATGCAGAAGGAACAATGACAGGAGATGAGGAAAAGACTGAGGTACTTAATGCCTTCTTTGCCTCAGTCTTTAATTGTAAAGAAAGTTGCTCCCTCTGTGAACAAACCCAGGAGCTAGAGGAGCAACATGAGGCTCCCATGATCCAAGAGGAGGTGGTTGGAGCCTTGCTAGCCCAGCTAGACACCCACAAGTCTATGGGGCTGAATGGGATTCACCCAAGGGTATGGAGGGAGCTGGTGGATGTGCTGGCCAAACCCCTTTCCATCATCTTCCAACAGTCCTGGAAGACTGGG